>BSBK01001216.1:2500-262500 GCA_027943335.1 Chamaecyparis obtusa | reverse complement strand
ATTACAGACTTTGAATGATGTGCAATACCATGCCCCCTTCAGGATTAAAATTGAAATCTGACAAGAAAAATCAGCGTTGAGAGTTCAGAAGCATGTTAATTGATTGGAAAAGTGGTTAAACATGTTGAAGAACACATTCTACATCATTTGGAGGTCCAAAAGACCAAATTTGACTACGTTAAACCATGAGTTGACCATAGTTAACCAAGTTGAATTTTTGATAGTTTGATGTAAGATAATCAGTTAAGTTGAATACTAGATTTCTGTGATGATTGAAGGTTGATTATGCAAGTAGTGAATAAGATAAATGATCTCAGATTTCAATTTTGATCCCGAAAAGGATTCTACTTGCTATTTCATTGGAGGAACCGTCATGTGAGATTTAGCTCTTGTTAGATTTGAAGAGACAAGTGGAGAATTTTGTAAGCATTGAAGTTCGTTTAGTCATTGTGAGATCATGCAAAGATGAAAAATGCAAAGAAGCATGCAATATGAAATGCAACCTAAGACCTAGGACCTAGTCACTGATCATGTGTCGATTTGTTATCATCATTGAACTTTTAGGTAACCGGATAAATCAATACAATGCCCACTAACCATGAAACCATGGACATATGAATATCGATTTGTATGCACAAGAATCAATACAACACCCACTGGACAACAACCATGGATATATGAATATTGACTTTATTTTCAGAATGTCGGAGTAGATATAAGCGCCAAGGCACAAGTGCTAGGATGACCTGAATATCATGTCCATTTTGATATAGCAATTTGTATAAGCATCAAAACATAAATGTCATGATGACCTGAGTACGCCTTGCGTTGCAAACACATCAAACAGTCAAGAGATCATTTTAAATCCAATGTGAATTACCCGTAGTGACCCTTTATCGTTCACATCCTTAGGCAAGATTGCGTTCCACAGTAGGAGAAAAAACTTACTCAAAAAGACAATAGTTAGATCAAACTTCCTTGAATTGTCTAGGTATCAATGGTTGAGGTACGCATGGCCATCCAATTCAAGATAGAGGCTCTTATAGTCGGACACCATTTCAATCCAGAATTTCCAAAGTTGTTAGATTTTCACATACAAGCAGAAGACAAATAAAAGATTATGCCCCCAGTCATCACTCTCTAAATCCTATAAAGGACATTATTGAAGAGCTCGAAGGGACACAATATGCAAAAATCTCAATGCGAATCAGTAAGCATACAAGGAGATAAAAGCATGTAAAAAGCATAGATTGTTTTCAGTTGAGTTTTGATGTTTGATTGCGTTGTTATAGATGCAAAATCCTTTCTAGAGACAAGATAGACTGACTGACTCACATGAAGCTTCAAAGGACTCTGACTAGATATGATCCATCTAAGATACATGGGAGACCATAGGATATGACATTGATTGCCCCCAAGTGTTAAACATTGATAGGATATAGACGCTCGAGCTGATTGGTGTATAGACCGACTTATTGAAAACTGGAAATGCAGAAACAAACTGGGAGATATGTACAAACTAAAGCAAGACCAAAAGCTGGGAAAGACCAAGATTGCACTGATAGATGGAGCATTTGGAACAAGTGGTGCCCGTTTACCAGGTTTTCACCATCTTGGCAGAGATTCTATTTTTGCTACCAAGGTGCCTGTTTCCAAGTTTTCACCAAGGCGCTTTTTCTTCTTTTTTTCATTTTTTTGTATTTTTTCATTTTTTCAATTTTTTTGAATTTTTGATATTTTTTGATTTTTTTGTGAATCATCTAGGTGCCTATTGCTAGGTTTTCACCAAGATGTTCATTTTTTTAGGACTTTTTCAGATTTTTAAGATTTTTTCAGGACATTTTACCATAGACTGAATGCCTTAGGCGTAGAATTTCTTCAGATGGAGAACGTTGATTGGTTCTCAGAGCTGTTCTCCTTCAGTTGTTGAGAGTTGATAGACACCAGAGCCAAAAGTAGTAGTGATAACAAAGGGACCCAGCCAATTGGGTTTGAACTTCCCCTTGCGTTCTTGATGTGATTGATTTTTAGGATTTTCTCTCAACACTAGATCACCAACCTGAAATTCTCTATGTCTGACTTTCTTGTTGTAGCCTCTAGAAATTCTTTTCTGATATACTCTGAGATGATCATATGCTACTTGTCTGTGCTCATCTAGTAGTTCAAGTTCTTGTAACCTAGACACTTTGTAGTCTTCATCAATGACAAGTCCATGCATTTTGATTCTAAGTGATGGGATTTCAACCTCAATAGGCAGTACCGCTTCAGACCCATAAACTAAAGTGAAAGGTGTAGCCCCTGTAGGCATTCTGATACTAGTTCTGTATGCCCAGAGAGTTGGATTGATCATGAGATGCTAGTCTCTTCCTATTTTATTCACTGTTCTGTGCAAGATCTTCAGGAGATTTTTGTTTGAAGCCTCAGCTTGTCCATTCCCTTGAGGATAGTAAATAGAAGACCAATGTTGTGTAATCTTGAATTTAGCACATAAGTCATCTAGATCCTTGTTTTTGAATTGTCCCCCGTTATCTGTGATTATAGAGTGAGGGATCCCATATTTGCAAATGATGTAGTTCAGGATGAACATAGAGATCTGTTTCCCCATTGCTTGTGTTAGAGGAACTGCTTCTACCCATTTTGTAAAATAATCTGTGGTTCTGATTATATGGGTATGTCCATTAGAAGAGTACAGATGGATAGCACCTATGAGATCAAATGCCCATTGTTGAAAAGGCCATTGTGTAGTAAAGGGAATCAGATTTCTCCCTGGAGCATGAATCAAGTTGCCATGTGCTTGACACTGTTGACAATTTTTAGCAAATTTAATAGCCTCTTTCTCTATTTCAGGCCAATAGTACCTAGCCCTAATAAGTTTTTGAGCTAACGTTAAACCATTTGAGTGTGACCCACATATACCCTCATGGACTTCCTCTAATGCACGTTGAGACTCTTCCCGTTCTAAACATCTAAGTAGTGTACCATCTAGACCTCATTTGTATAGATCATTACCAATGATGACATATCAGGATGCGGATCGAATAAGGTTTCATTTCTCAAAATGGTTAAAGGACTCAGGGATGATTTGGTCATGGAGATAGGAGAACAAATTTTTGTAGTGGGATGAATCATAACCTACAATGGTGCAGATCATGCGGGTTTTAGGGGAGTCATATGTAGGATAGGATAGGGCTTCCACCAGGAACTCGTAGCGTAGCTCATGTTCGGGCTGCTGTAAGAGAGTAGATAGTGTCGCCATTGCATCGGTAGCCTTATTCTCCATTCTGGGTATTTGCTCAAATGTGATAGAGATGAATTATTTCTTTAAATCATCTACCATTCTCTTGTAAGGAATGAGCTTTTCATCTTTGGTTTGGTACACATCATTGACTTGATGGATAACCAATTGTGAGTCTCCATGGATGTGCATCTCTATAACTCTCCACTATATTGCCATTTTCATACCATTGAGAAGTGCCTCATATTCAGCAATATTGTTTGTGCAAGGAAATTTTAGTCTGAATGCTTTGGGTATCAAGTATCCTTGAGGAGTGATGAACAATATGCCTACTCCAGATCCATTTTGTGTGTAGGAGCCATCAAAGAATAACTGCCATGCTCTAGAAGAGAGGTGCATGATAGAGGAATCAGGAAATTCCATTTGCATGGGTGTATCATCAAATAGTGGTGCTTCAGCTAATTGATCAGCAATGACTTGTCCTTTGATAGCTTTTCTTTCAACATATTCAATGTCAAATTCGCTCAAGAGCATGACCCATTTAGCTAGTCTACCTGTGAGGGCAGCTTTGCTTAGGAGATATTTCAGTGGATCAATTTTAGCTACCAAATGAGTAGTATGAGCTAACATGTAGTGTCTCAGTTTCTATGATGCAAATATCACAGCGAGACAAGCTTTCTCAATCATAGAATAGTTCTTTTCATATGCCACCAATGTTCTGCTTATATAGTAGATGGCTCTTTCCTTTTTGTCTTCATCATGTTGCACTAGCAATGCCCCCAATGATGTGGCTATTGCAGAGACATACAAGATCAATGGCTTCCCATGAATAGGAGGCATCAAGATAGGTGGATTTGATAGATACTTCTTGATATGGTTAAAGTTGTTCTCGCATTCTTCATTCTATGCAAAGGTCACACCTTTATGTAATGTTTTTGTAAAAGGCTGTGATATGTCCGCTAGCTGTGATATGAATCTTCTGATGGACTGTAATCTCCCTTGCAACATCCTCATTTGACTGATATTTGTGGGAGGTTGCATCTCTATTATAGCCTTGACTTTAGCTGGATCAACTTCAATGCCTTTCTTTGAAACTATGTATCCTAAGAGCTTTCCAAAAGTGACACCAAAAGCACACTTCTTAGGATTTAGTGAGAGACTAAACTATTCCATTCTGTCTAGGATCATGCTCAAGTCTATTAGATGTTCAGTTCTAATCATGGATTTTGCCAAGGTATCATCCACATAATCCTCCATTATTTTATGCATCATATCATGAAAAATAGATGTCATTGCTCTTTGATATGTAGCTCCAGCATTTTTGAGTCCGAATGGCATAACATTCCAATAGAAGGTTCCCCACGCACATGTGAAAGCTGTTTTCTCTTGATCTTCTGGAGCAATTTTGATTTGGTTGTACCCAGAAAAGCCATCCATTAAGGAATACATTTCATAGCCCACAGTCATGTCCACTATCATATCAATGTTAGGCAGCGGAAAATCATCCTTAGGGCATGCTCTGTTCACATCTCTAAAGTCCGTGCACACTCTGATCGAACCATCTGGTTTTGAAATAGGTACAATGTTAGAGATCCACTCAGCATAGTCTATGACACGGATGAATTCAGCTTTTAGGAGTTTTTCTAGTTCTGCTTTGACTAAGAGTGCAACATGAGGATGCATCTTTCTCAATTTTTGTTTGATTGGTTTTACTCCAGGAGAAATGGATAGATGGTGCATAATGAGATTGGGATCCAATCCTGGCATATCTGAATATTTCCATGCAAAGTTGATCTTTTTGTCTGATAAGAATGTAGTGAATTTTTGTTTCTCTTCTTCTGATAGAGATTGTGCTACATGTACCAATTGTGGTTCCTCTGTTGTACCCAAATTGATGGATTGAGTTGGCTTAATCAAAACTGGAGATCTATCCTATAAATGACTCAGAAGGACATCAAATATCTCATCCTTAGGTGCCTCAGAGAGGTTTTCACCTTCAGATACATCTTTTCTTTTTACTTTTGTCAGTTCTGAGACTGCCACAAAGTCATTTTCACACTCAGAACTCTTTTTCTTTTTTTTTTCTTTTTTTGACTAAGATATTTGATGTCTGACTCGATCATGCTGATGCTCAGTTCACTGATGGAAGTCCTCATAGGCTCGACTGCATTGAGGTAACAAGCAAGGGCATAGTCATTCAGGAAGGTATACATACCATGGTTTGGGTTTGTGGAAGTTTGGTCGATAAGATCAGGGTGTTGGATAGTCAAAGCGGGAAAGGCTTGGGATATGGTGTTCACAGATGGGGAAATGTCATCATTGGTCCTAACCCAACGCTCAAGTTCAAAGGTGATATTATAGCTCAAAATTTTCAATTCGTGAATAGGCTCAACATCATCATGGGAGTCCTCTTCAGCCATAGGTGGATCAGACATGTTAAGTTCATTGTTTCTCTCTAGACCTACGTTGGGTTGAGATACATATTGGTGAATAACATCAATATATTTCTCTATTATAAGCTCATCTTCTTCTGGAATGGCACCCCATTCATAGTCATTTGACTCAGCTTCTGATTCAGGATCTCTAGGAAATCTTAGAAAATGTGTGAAATTAGGATGAATACCCCAAGAAGGATTACCCTCAGTATCTGACTTGAATTCATATTCATGGGAATCAATGTCAGAATAACTACCCCCTTCTTCTTGATCAGTTTGATTGCCTTTGAGATTGGCTGGTTCTTGTGGTGCAACCATATCTTGCACTACAGTAGGTTCTTGTGTGTCTACTACATTAATTCTTCTGATAGGATCATCTTTATCATCAAGAAGATCTTTGATCTCTTTAGGCAATTTTTCATAGGGGATAAGCTTAGAGCTATCTGAATCATCATCAGAGGGTTTTGTTTCTTCTTTCTTAAGAAGGGGTTCTCCTAGTGCAATTTGTTCTATGACATGAGAACAACCACCTTTGAGATGATAGGGTTTCTTCTAAAACCCTAAGCCACCAGTATCTTTGTTGGCTCTACCAATATGTGAAATGGGTGTCACAAGACCCTTTTCGCTGATTCCTAGAGGTCCTTGACCGGAATATCCCATCTTGGCTATGAATTTGTTTCCTAGACCATATGAATTAGAAGGGATTGTAGGTGCTATAGATTCACTAGGTTGAACAATTTTAGATTCAGAATCCTCTTTATATAGCCATGCCAGCACAGCTTCATCTTCTTCAAATTCTTGTTTGGATACTTGCTCTGCCACAAAATTTCTTTTGTATGCTTCCATAGGTTCCTTAGGTTCTGATTTAGATTACTTCAAAGATTGTCCATATGACTTGGGAAAGATAGGGAGAGATGTCAGAGACAAGACTGGCTCTATAGTGTATTCTCCCATCCCATTTTCTTTGATATTGATCTCTTTAGCAATGTCTTCCATCTTGGATGTGGAAGCCACATTTTGTTGCTTGATGGAAGATTCTCTGTTATTAGGTACAAGCTTATCGGCACTTTCCTTCAATGTATTGCAAGTTGTACTCAGATCTACTGGGATAGTAACTTCTACCCCTTCATAGGGAAATTTCAAGTATTGATGGTACATAGAAGGAATAGCTTGCATTTCATGTATCCAGGGTCTCCTTAGAAGAATATTGTAAGCCAATGGTAGATTAAGCACCTGACATGTGGTATCTTTGATGACCGGACCCACTCGGATAGGTAAGACAATGGTGCCTTTAGAAGCTCTTTCTTATTCATCATAGGCTTTTATGGTGATCTTCTTTCGAGGATCAATAGCCATCTCTGAGAATCCCAACTATGTGATTAAGTTGTAAGAACAAATGTTGAGGCCTGCGCCCCCATCTATCAACACACATTTGACTTGGCGGTTCTAGATCAAGACTTCTATGTGCAAGGGTTGATTATGTGGGTGACTTAGGGAGTTGTCATGTTCCTCTGAAAAGGAGATATATTGCAGAGATGTTAGATGACCAACCATAGTCTAGAACCTATCTAGATCTAGATCATCAGGAACATTAGAGCCGAGCAAAGCTTTGTCTAGGATATCTCTGTGAGCTGGAGATATTTGAAGTAACTCAAACATAGAGATTTTGGCATTGGTATGCTGGAGTTGTTGGATGATGTTGTAAGATGTAGGTCTTGTATCCTTTGGATTGGAAGATTTTAAGGCAGCCTTCTGTTTAGAAGCAAATGTGAGATTGAAAGGTATCTTAGGGACATTAGATGAACTTGGTGTTTGTCCTTTCAGATGAGCCTGAGCTTGTGATCTGGTAACCGCATTAGCTAAGGAATGATTTATGTCTCTTCATATAATCATGATGACATTTCAGCTCTCAGAGAGACATGGTTCAACCATATTGATGACAGCATTGTTTCTAGGGTAGGCATAGTTGACTTTTGCCCCCATGTTAGGCTGAGAAGTGGAAACTCCCTTGCCATGTTGTGGAAACGGTTTTGTAAATGCTATGTGATCATTATTGCTAGTAGGATTATCAATCATGATGTCCCCTTGATCTATCAAGTCTTCAATGGTATGCTTCAAGTGGAAGCATCCATTAGTTTTGTGGCCTTTAGTCCGATGGAAAGCATAGAATTCATTATCTTTCCACCAATATGGTTTTGGATCTAGATCATGGTTTCAGATTGGTGGTAAAGAGATCATGTTATCAGCTATCAAGGTTCTCAGGGTAGATTCCAAAGATTCTCCCAGGGGAGTAAACTTTCATTTATTATCCCATCGTTTGAATGGCTTCTTTGGAGATGGTTCAGCAGATTTTTGCTCTGAAGCTTCAATGGCTTTGGTGGCAAGGGTGAGATTGTAGGCCGGTGCCTTTGACGGGGTGCAGATAGTGTCAACAACACCATCAGAGATGATACCTTTGTTTCTATTCCAGCTCTTATTTTTATCTTTTGAGCTAGATCCAGATTCAGACTTGTCCTTTTGAAGTGTGATTTCTCCTTTCTTGACAAGTACTTTCTCAATCTTGATTGCATTATCCACCATTTTATCAAAAGATACATGATCTTGCATTTGTAATGGATAATTGAGCTCTGGAACAAGGTTATTGATGAAGATTTCTATTTTCTCCATTTCGAGAATTTGTCTAGCATATAGAGAGAACTTCTTTCTCCACCTCTTGAGGAAAGTTAGGAATGATTCCCCTGGATATTGCTTGAGGTTACAGATATCGATCATGGTGACCAAATGTTGAATATTGTAAGAATATTGTTGATAAAACAATTTAATCAATTCCTCAAAATTTTTGATCGTAGAAGGTAATCTTGAAAACCACTGAATGGATGCTCCTCCCAAGGATCTAGGAAAAAGACACATTAGATAAGTTGGTTCATGCATGAATTCCATGGATTGCATACAGAACTCTCTGACATGATCTTGAGGATCAGAGTGTCTGTCATATTTTTCATACTTTGGTATCTTCACTCTTTTTGGGAATGGTGGCATATACAAGTTTTTGTTGAATGGGAAAGGACATAGGGCCTCCATGGAGAACTCCTTGGGTTCCTTCTCCTTCTTAAGATTGTTAAATTCAACTTGTATAGCATGCATCTATTTTGTCATAGCTGTGAGTGGAGTTTCTTCCTCATGTGTGATTATATCATCAACGTTAAAGTTGGGAGGAAGCTTAGCCCCTTCCTGGGCTAATTGTAAAAAGTATGCCTCTCTATCCACTTTCAAGAAATGCCTCATCATTCTCTTCAATTCATCATCATTCTGACATCGATGGATTTTAGAGGGGGTAGGTTCTTAGTCGGCATTATGTTGAGAATGGTGTCCTTGGGACCCTCCTCCTAGAGAACCATGGTTTGTCCCTGCTTGAGACATGGTAGGATTTTTTGGGCTCCCTGGAATAGATTGAGGAGGAGTTTGCTGATTACCTCTGTGAGTTGATAAAGGAGGTATGTAACCAATTTTCAATTGAAAGTTACCGAGACCGTCATCTTCGTAGATACCTAACTTGATGAGTTGTTCAAGAGTCAGACCCAGGGTATTGGTCAAAAGTAAGTTCTGAGATGTTTCTTCTAATTTCTTGTGTGAAGAAGCTCTGGTCTCCACCATTAACTTTGAATGAAATAGAAGAAAAGGATGAAGACAACTGAAGAACAATTTGATTTGAGAAAATTGGATGACGCAACCTTGTCAAGATTATGATAGTTTTGAAGATCTGATGAGATGTGGGTGAAGGATACTATGCCCTGGATGTATGGGATAGATCGCCCAATAGATAGCAGACACGAGTTCTCAACACTTAGTCTATTTTTGAAGATTGATTGAAGATTGATAGTTATGACAAGGTTTTGACACAAGATAAAAAGGACTCAAATTGATCAAACAGAAGACTAGATCGGATTCAAAAGATCAAACTCAGAAAATGGTAGAATGCTCAATGGCTACTGCTCTATTCCTGACACAATGATATTTTTGATAGATTCTAGAACTAGGCTGGAAACATTGGATATCTTGCAATTTGACAATTTCTGACAACTTTCTCAAATTTTTCCAAACGACACTCTGCAGACTTGTACGACACTGGGTTTGCTATCATATGACAGATGGATTGCAATGAAACAATAGTTGTAAAACTCATATGATAGTTGGGTAGCAATGAAACGATAGTTGTAAATATCATACGACAGTTGCTAATAGGATTTTGACTTCCTTGGATTTGCTGGCATGAAAACTTGTACGACACTGGGTTCTCAATCATACGACAGATGGGCAATACTGAAATGACATTTGACAAAAATTCGTACGACTTTTGACTTCCTGAAATGACTTTTGACTCCAGAAAGGATTTTATGTCAATTTTTGCAAAATTTAAGCTTTTCAGTTTTGGATTGTTTGCAAATTGTATTGTCCAAATTTTCAAGGTTATACCAGATTTGATCATTTTTAATAGCCAAGTAGATAAACAAGCACACAGAACAGCAACCAAGTGATTCCAAGCACGTCTGAAAACAATGAACAAGGGCAAAAGCAACCTTGCGCATGAACAATCAAGTGACCAAATTGTGCTAATCCCTGAGAGTACTAATTGTGTATGTTCTGAAAAGTTTTGCAATAACACACATATACCTGAGAATGAAAAATTGGCCTCTCTAGGGTTTTTAGTAATGGTTTGACTTTGCAACTTTTATGATTCAAAGGGGTGAACTCCAATCTCGGCGCACCAGGGTTTTGACACAGTCCGAGAACTTAATCTTCAAGAGCTGGTAGAGAGATCTGACAACCCAACAATGAACCATACTCGTAGAGCTTTCTTCCACAAGGACATTTATATAGCGGCTGTCACTACCATGGAAAAAATGGCTATTACCGCTTGAGGTACTGTCAATGAAGTTTTCCCTGTGAAGGGATTGTCCGCTACAGTTAACCCTCTCTAAACGTGACTCATAGATTTATACCACAAGGGGACTTGGCTCTAGATCCAAGGTTTTTGACACCTTTTCACTTTTAACCCAAACAAAGCAAGCAGATTAATCCGACATGCTAAGACAAAGTTTTGTTCCACCAAGGTCTGTAATATCAAGTCCACATGATCTATCAACCTCTCCGGAGAGAGAATGTATCAATCAATAAGAGAAGATGCACTAACCAATTTTGATTCATCGAAGCTCATGATATCAACCCCACGTGATCTATCAACCTCTCCGGAAAGAGAATGTGTCGATCAATAAGAGAAGATGCACTAACCAAGCTGAATGTGAAACGCACTAAGTATCCTCCCTACCTACAAGGATTCTATCATCAAGAAAGATTTCTCTAGGAATCCAATCTCTCAAGAATCACGAATAGTGTTCATAGGGCCTAATTACTATGTGAGCACAGATATATTCCTGAAAGCAAATCTACCAAAAGCACCCAAAAAGTAAAAAGAGGAACACTTAACGCTTAAAGAAAATATGAGATGATTCCACAAGGTGGAACACTTAACACCTCACACAAGC
The DNA here is from genome assembly GCA_027943335.1 of Chamaecyparis obtusa. Lineage (NCBI taxonomy): Eukaryota > Viridiplantae > Streptophyta > Pinopsida > Cupressales > Cupressaceae > Chamaecyparis > Chamaecyparis obtusa. Next base: position 251,287 of record BSBK01001216.1, on the reverse strand, counting down.
TGAAAATGAGTCCCCAACTTAGAAAACAAGTGAGTTCCTAAAAGCACAAAAGGGTTGCCAAGTGGAACACTTAACGCTTCTATCTTGTTGACCCCTCCCCTTTATGGCACTGAGATTGCAACCACGGGGTGAAAATGAGGGGCCGGTAGATTAGCAAGTCCAATAATCCAAGATAGAAATCAAGATCAATCACAATTATTCTAAGACTACTTAATGAATCCTTAAGGGATCACAACCTAGTATCAAATTATGCAAGTGTGTAGAAATAGATCAAAAGCATGAAAAGATGCACACAAGCTTGACACGTGAGAGATTTATTTTAAGTCCAAATTGAAATATTTTCAGAACAAGGAGAATACCTCATGATCCTCACAACGCGCTTAGTAGATTTTACCTGATTTTTAGCAATTTTTGTTGAGCTTTTCCATGCAAGCAAGTGACAAACTCCCCAACAAGCAAACAAGCAAACAAGATATGCAAAATATATTCAACTTATGAAAACCATAGGGTTAGCTCTAAAAATAAATTGTTATGAGAAATAATAACTAGAAATTAATCCAAATGACAACTCATATCATGCATTGAATCATATGAAAAATAAGTGCATACCCATCATAAAATTTTAATTTTTTTGCACTGTATTTGACCTAGTCAACAAGATCTGATTTTTTTGATATGATTTTGGCCACAAAAATAAAAATTTAGAATAGAGACCCCTACTAAAAAATAGAGAGATTTCCAAAAATGCAAAAATTTTAAAAAAATCTCTTCATTTGTGCCCTAGAGACCCATTTTATCAAAATAGACTAGTTTTTGCAAATTGACTATTTGAGCTATTAAATTGCATCCAAATTTAAAACACAAATAATAAACCCCCTGTAAAATTTGAAGAGCTTTCCGAAAATGTAAAAATTTCAAAAAAATATTCTGATTTGGGTCAAAAATTAATTTTTTATGAAAAATTGAAAAACAATTATTAAAAATTCAACAAAATTTAGAAAATTCTGAATTTTTTTTCGAAGCTTTTCTGATATTTCTTCAACTTGAAAAAAAAATTTCAGACCAAAACTCTAAGCCATTTGGAAGATAAAATTAAATCTTTGAAACTTTGAGGTTTTAGCTCCCAAAAAAAATCAAAACTAGCATGCAAAGGTGGGTTGCCCCACGGTGGGCGCCAGAAATATGTGTGTAAAAATTATACCTGATGTGTAGACATAACACTTCGGTAAAATATTAGAAAATAGCTAAAATCAAAATCATGCAAAATTGAAAACTATCTAACCAAGCGATTTATTGCCTTCTAGTAGGTGCGAGATTAATGTTCTCAGATTGTAATCGAGATCAATGACCTAGACGACACCTAAATGAAGGATTTGAATGCAATTGATCTAGATATGAGATTGAATGCAATTAATCTATATTTTTGATATTTTCTATGCAATAAGAATGATAAACTGATATGAAACTATCTATATGAAAAACTTGATATGAAACTATCTAAGAATGATATGCAAAAAAAAAAAGATTGATCTCACAAAGATGTTGATTCGCAAGAGCTTTGATTCTTCAATTCCAATTCTCCAGCATGATTGTGCAAAAACATGAGATCCTGTGGATGCAAATTTGAGAGATGAATTATGAAGAGCTGAGCTTTGTTTTTATAGAAATCCAGGGCTTTGGAGGTGCATGGGAAAAAAAGTCATAAATCACTCAAATAACTTAGGTTGATTTTTGAGTTATTTTTAAATAAAATATAATTAACTCACAAAAACATGCAAAAGCTAAGCTTTAACTCAAAATAGAGTTTAGCTTTAATTGATAATTGATAGTTGTTTGCTTTTATGATTGTGCATGTTTTATTTATGAATTAATTTAATAATAAAGTAATTTATTTCCAACTTAACTGCTTTTAAAAATAAAACAATTGATTTATTAGTTAATCAATTATTTAATCAAATTTTTATTAAAAACTATATTATTAAATAATGACAACTTGCTTTAATTAATTAAATAAAAATTTAATCAATTATTCATAGGATATTTGGATTTATTGTCAAAATTAAATAATACAATTAATAATAGATAGAATTAAATTTAATTAAATAATTAAGTGGCAAAATATTAAATCTAATTAATTAAATATGAAAATATTCAATTAATCAAATTTAGGATAAATATGATTTATTGCCAAATAATCATTAAATTAAAGATAATTAAGATGATTAGGAATATTGCTAGGAATATTCCCCGATGCAGAATTTAAGATAATCAATTATGATTCGATGATGTTTAGATGTGCCTTAGGTTAAGACTTTGATGTCGATTTCATTCGAATTGTCGATGTAGGAGGTTAATGAACTTATAGCCCATTTTTGAGGTATTACACATAGTAATATGTTGCCTAAGCAGCCTCATATCTGGTCTCAATCCTCAACCGTGCCAGCTCATCTCGCAACTATTTGATCTCAGCATCCCAGTCAACTACATGGGTCTCCTCTCTAATGAGTTGAGTATGGTAATCATCATGATCTCACTGTACCTATCATACTCTCTCATGCCTAAGCAGCCTCATATCTAGTCTCAATCCTCAACCGTGCTAGCTCATCTCACAGCTATTTGATCTTAGCATCCTGATCAACTACATGGGTCTCCTCTCTAATCAGTCGAGTATGGTAATCATCAGGCTCTTATTGTACCTATCATACTCTCTCATGGCTCTTCCTGAGAGCCTCCTACAGCTGTTGTGTCCCTACTTCTATCAGAATATCAAGCATATCTATATCATCATTTGGAGGAGCTTGATGTGATGTATCTCCCATCCACTACCTGGTGGACCTCTGTTGGGCCACATTGCTCCTAGCTCCTACATCTGAGCCCATCATCCTAGCAGGGATGCTAATCTATCCTGCTTGGGGTCTCAATACTCTCTGCTACTATTGTCCCTTCTATGTAGCCTACTACTGAACTGGTGGCTGCTGATCCTGTGCCTGTTGCTGCTATGCTCCCACACCAACCAGATCCATGAATCATGGATGAGGACATGCAATCAACTAATCTTTGTATGTAGGTGTCACCCCTGCATTGGTGACACCCACCATGTAATCCCATCACACTATTGGAATGCGTGCCTCTATCACACACCACCCTAGCTCTAGCCTCACATGCCACCCCTTCTCATCGAAGTAGGCATAAGGGTAGTACTCCTATGATATGTCCTCCTACCTACCAAACTGGTGCAAGATGCGTGTAACAAGGAATCTCTCGATGATAGTAACACTACATCCAATTAGTGGATGAGACACAAACATATGAGAGAGCTCTCTCCGAGCATCCTCCCATGGCTCAATAGCCACCCAAGGTCTCCATACTATAGTTGCCATGTTGTCCAGTTGTCCTCTCCACTACTCTATCTTACCCAGTAGAGGCTGAGTCATCTGACCTATATACTTATAAATATATAGGTCAAGTGACTGTTGTGTGTCATGGAAGATGGGTCTGGAAATGGAGAGATGCTCCCGGGCCCAAATCTGCAAGATGAAGACTCCTGCTGCCATCATCCTCGCACCTCAGTATGTGATCTCATGGAGCTCATGGTACATTTTTGCTAGCATGCACTTGCCCCATCTAAATCTAACTACTAGTCTAGCCAGCATCCTCTGCAACATAATGCCCCAGCTGCACTCTAGACCATGCTAACCTTAATCTACAACAAGGTAGCAGCTCAAGAATATCACAAGTACAATGGCTAATGGATGAGCACCATCGTATCTGCATGTCAAATCATCCCAGGAGATGGCCTGACCCATCATTAGATCATCCCTGAAGATAGTCCTCAAGGCTACTATACTCTGCCATGGTTGTGTCGTACTCTACTCGAGCACCATGGACAAGTATCCGTAGAATCCTATATACATCCTCGGGAGTCACAATTAGCTCCCCCATTGAAAAATGAAAAGTGTTCGTCTCCGAATGGAAACGCTCTACTAGTGCACCAAGAAGATTGTGATTTACCTGAATGTCAGGTAGATCATGCAAGTATCCCAGGCCGAGTCCATCAATATGAGCACTCTCTACATCTGTCAGTCTCTGCACCAATGTGGTGATGACAAGATGGTGTGTCCTGAAGGCAACATCAGGGAAGTCAACCTGCAAAGTAAGCAATGACATTGGATTAGTATCTTGACTTGATGGTTTTCAAACACAACAATAGTAAATGCAACAAGACATCTATCTTAGACATGGCTCTGTGATGCTATACTTGGCTGATTTTACACAAACTTGACAAATTTTGGCAAAAACATTCAAACTCTACAGCATTTTTTCGCACGAGGAAACTATTTTCTCACGTGAGACAGGACTTGACCTTGCGCGAACTGCTACAATCTTGTGCAAGACTTCAAATAGAGCCCGCGTGAAGAAGACCCAACTCATGCACGGAAACTACTTCCTCATGCAAGGGGAGACCTAGGCTGGTGCAAGGAAACTACTTCCTCATGTGAGATTGGAAGAACATGGACTAAAATTTGCTAAATCTATCCTAAATTGACCTAAAAAGTTGTACGAATTGAAAGCAAGAAGGTTCATCGACTACTTACAGGTGCGTCATACTCCGTTGGTCGAGCATGTCATTAGGAGTGCTCAAATCTATGCATATTCAGTGGAAGACCCTCTATTTTCTCTCTCAAAGCTTAGAAATCACAAGAAGACGAAGGTGAATAATGAATTGAAAATGACCCCTCCGAGCCTTATATAGCTTTTGACCTAATTTTCAAAAGTGCTCCATTTTGCATGAAAATTGCACTCTTGGCTAAATTGACTGCTCTAAATCCATTTTTGAGATCGAAATCAGAATCTGACATCTCTAGATAGCTTGAAATCACATTTTAAATTATGGGATCCTTTTGGGATCGGACGCTTGTGTAGTCAACCTTCTGGCATCATTTTCCTACCAGACCCTCATCTTTGCATCATGTTTTTAGAATCTTTTCTCTTTTCATCAAAATCAACTCTAGTAAATCATGGTCAAACTTGGTCAACAGGACCTCTGCTTTGCTCTGATTTGCTTCTCCAGCTTCTCAAATCTAGTCTAATTGCTTTTTCTCTACAACCTCTTGTTGTCAGTCATCCTTCTAATATGTCATCTTTCGATTTCACTCCTGAGGGGGCAAGATGATTGCATCATTTGAATCTTGTCAAATCAATTCTTGAATTAGTTTGATCTGAATCATCAGTTCTCATTGCTAGGGGCATCTCGATGCCTCGCATCTTGCTATTTGGTCATCTATCTTTTAGGTATCCAAGCAATCTAACTTAGATCCTTGAGGATCAAGCTTCGTTCTGGAGATGGTTCTCAAAATATTTTAGGTATTAGGGCAATCTAACCCTAATTCTTGGGATTCAAGCTTCATTCTGAAGATGGCTCTTGAAATCTCTCTTAGATCGTTATCTGAGCAATCTAACCCGAGTCTTGGAGGGCTAAGCTTCGTATTGGGGCAATCTAACCTTGATTCTGGAGATAGTCCTAAGTTTGCATCTGAATCTCATTCTGTGCATTGGGGAAACCTAACCCTGATTCTCATCTTCTCTCTAGACCTTTGTCTTCACAATCTAACTTAGACTTCAAAAAATCATTCTTTGATCTGATTGGTGTCCTGGCAACCTAACCTAGACTTCTGAATTTCTTGTCATTTGTCACTTCATACTATTCTTTGAATCATCACACTATTCACACATCAATTCAAAGAGGGCCAAATGTAATACCCTAAAATTGGCACCTAATAAATTCAATCAATTTTGGTGCATTTTTGTCAATTTTACATCTCCAAAGTCCTAGTTTCCTAGGCAATTTTCTCTCTCCTACTTGACTTGATTTGACTTGATGTCAATTGCAAAAACCCTATTTGCATTAATCAAATATTACAATTAATTCCTAAAGTCTTCAACTTTTATTAGCTAAATTACCCCTATGATAAATTAATTTAATCCTAAAGTCCTAAGTACTTGGAATTAAATTAAAATCTACCCCCTTTAGCTAATTACCCATAAAAGGGAATTAATAATTACTTGTTATTGAATGGACACTCATTTTTTAATTAATAATTCATAATTATTCGAAAGGTCATCTGTGTGGCATTTTCCATTCTTTTAATTGAGTAATTCTTGTCTTTTTGTCTCAAATGGGAATGAAGAGTTAGGAGTTTCAAATCAAGAACCCCTTTATCCTCTTCCCAAACTTTTCTATTTAATGAGCCTCATTTCATCATTTAAGGGGCCAATAATGGAGATTAACTAAACTATAGTATTTTTGTATCTCAATTTCATTAATTCCAAGCTTTATTGCACATTAGTATAATTTTCTCATTTTAGCTTAATATTGCACCTCATTTTAGAATTAATTTTCTTAATTGTTCATAGCTTAATATCATTTCTACTTTCAAGTTCTTTAGAATAATTTGCATTTCATATTTCTTTCAAAGCTATTCTAGATTAGTATCATATTTCTTTCAAAGTATCTTAGATTAAATTGCATTCATTTAGTTCAATTTTAGTTTGTTTATCTTCATGGCTTTTGAAAATCCTCCATTGTAGGACTGGTCTTTTGGTTGTTGGCTCTCGTTCTGAGAGTAATTAAACACCCCATCTATAGAGGAGGCAACAGGTCGCATCACCATGAATTTTAGATTGAGTAATTCATACTCTCTCTCATAATTTGATCATGTGAGTAATGACTATGTTGCATGTGTAGTTGGATTTGAGGTCCCCATTCCATCACATACAGAGCCAAAGGAGACACTTAGCTATTGTGAAAAGGATATTTAGATATTTGAAAGGGATAATTGAATATGGCCTATGGTATGATATGAATGATAGTTTTATACTTCATGCTTATATTGATTTTGATTGGGAAGGAAACATTGACGACAAAAAGAGTACTAGTGGTGGTGGATTTTTTCTTAGGAAAAAGTTAGTTTCATGGCTAAGTAAGAAGAAAGATTGTATAGCTCAATCTACTGTGGAATCAGAGTATGTTGTTGCTATTTTTAACTACACTCAAATTGTTTGGATGAAGCAAATGATGAAGGATATTAGAATAAATTTTGATGAGCTAGTGGTTATCCATTGTGATAACATGAGTACAGTGAATATGTCAAAGAATCTAGTGATGCACTCTAAAACCAAACATATCTCTATCAAATATCACTTCTAAAGAGACAAGGTTGTAGAGAAGGAAATAAAATTAGAATATATTAGTACAAAAGAGAAGATTGCAAACATCTTCACAAAGTTGTTACCAAAAGATACCTTTGAATATCTCAGAGGTATGATGGGGGTTCAGGCCCCTCCTAGTCAGAATTAAATGATGCAGAGATGCATCAGTCTAGAGATTTTTAGAGCCTTATCATATTCTAGACTGGATGTAGGGATCTACTCCTCATGAGGAGTGATCATGGAAGAAAGATGTTGGAAAATAGTTGATTACTCATGGAACCCTTTTCCATTATTGTCAAAGAGGGAGTGTTTCTATCAGAAAATCCCTACTGTATGGGGAGATTGTATGTAGTATTGTTTGGTTGTAGAACTTTGGATTGATATAACTTTGGGATGATGGGTTTTCTCATATGTTGACATCAATGCAAAAGAGCGAGATTCTTGGATATTTCTGATGCATGGGGAGTTGATTGAGACATTTTATATGTTTAATCACTATGTTACCAACTGGGAAATCATACTATTGTCATTTATTGTTTGTCATTGATGTCAACATATGTTTCTATGAGAAGGATAGACTGGTTATCACAATGTACAAACACTAAATGGATGTTTCAGATGCTTTGAAGATAGATGAGAGTTCAGGAAGGTGTTGTGATCTTATATCCAAGATCACATCATATAATGTTTCATATTGGATGAGTTACAGATATTTTGGTGAAGACTGGTCACTAGACTGTGACAATGAGAAATGAAAGAGTTAGTCTTTATGTTTCTGGTATATCTTCCAAATGATATGGATTCAAGGTATGTGAGCTTGAGGGATGATAGAAAAGGTACTGAAGGATTTTCATTCATCAGTGCAAGTTATGGAATGCTTGGTGACGTCAGTTGTGGTGTGTGTTCTAGAGAAGACCTATTTGGAAGCTGACTTAGGAGATGTAGCATGATTTTTGCTTGGCAAACATAAATCAAGGATGTCAGTCCTTAAATATTGTAATGTAATCATTGTATACTTTTTTTAGATACCATGTGTATCTTAGCAAGGTTTTATGTAATTATTTGTAATTAGGAAAGGCTTATGGGCCAACCTGATCATGAGAATTGTAATAAGGGTAAATGAGAGGTCTTTTCTTTGGAAAAGATATGGATGGAAAAAAAAAGTGATATAAAGAGGTTGTGAAAGCTACGAGCTTGTGTCTGATGTATGTAGAGTAGAGGTTTACTGGTGGACTTCATTGGAACTGATCAAGAAAAGATAGTTGATGCCGAATAGTTCAAAAAATTGTGTATTTCTTCATATACACTTGTGTTGAAAATAGTGAGTTCAAAAGGTGGATTTAACCTTCTTTTGGCAGTGAGCCCTCCCTTCCTTCTTGACTCCTAATAGGGTCTATCTTCTAACAAGGACTATGTACTCTAATGTTTCAATAAGTTCCTAAAAGGGTTAAATCTTCTAATAAGGATACTATACTCTCAGTACATCATTTGTGGGTGCTAATTCCCATTAGGGTTTTTACCTTTAATAAGGTTTCCCCGACACCAAAATATTGTGTTATTGTGTTGGGATTTATTGTGTTGATTGGATCTAATATTGCTGCTACTTAAAGTTTAAAGTTTAATAATCTTCCATACAAGTGATTCACCCTCCCTCTTAGTTGTATTGTGGACTGTTATTCCTAACACTAATCTATTTTCTGGATGATCTCTCATCCAATCCCTGGTATTTCTTTGACTCATATCTAAAAAGAGTGTGGAATAACTTTATTTTTATCTTTACCCAGCACTATTGTAGAGATTCTCAGAGTCACCACCCAATACAAGTTGGGGATTATTTCACTAACTTAATAGATCAAAGTACTAATATTCAAGGAAATCTTCAAAGAATGACTAAGAAAAGATAATGAAAATCATGATAAATTTTATTGATAGTGCATAATCATAGGATTGCAAATAGCTCTCCGTTCTTCAATGGTAACGAACTAGTTCTAACAAATATGAAGGCCAAGAGTCTAGCTCAACTTGTACCTACATTATTTGACATAAATTTATAACACCATAGATCTTCAATTCATTATTATCATAACTATATCATCTCTATTTCCCTAGAAGAGTCACCATTTTGTTGATTCCTCAAACTAGACTTTATGCTTGTAGTAGCAACCAATACATCTATAATTTTTAAGAAAGGGTTAAATCCAAATAGAAATTCAAAGATGATTGGACCAACTATAGAGACAAGACTTCCCTCTACACTTCTGGCTTTGCAAAACCAAGGAGGGTACTCCTAATATAGTAGAACAAACTTTACTTCAACAATCATAGACTGGATTTCAAAACAATAGAATGATGATAAGAAAATACTAAATGATAACCACTCATTTATTGATTCTCCATTACCATTTGATAAAATACAACTTGTAGGTCACTATACCTCAAAGATCTTGATAGATTTATATCAAAATTAGGAATATAGTGAGACTTCATTAAGCAATTATTTCTATAAAATAGGTTCACTACTGGCTAGTGCCTTATCCATTGAGTAATATCTTACTACAAAGTGAAACACATAGATAATATATTGAACTTTGATGATTTATAATCTCATAAAATACTACCACCCTGTGATAATTTTAATCAAAGAACTCCCAAATTCACACTACTTACTAATATCCTTATGCAAACCCCAGAGAATTAGTGTTATATCCAAAGCTTATTTCATTTGATCCTTTAGATCAAAGCTAAAGAATGAAAACACATACATAGAGAAATTCCATGCAATGAATCTAAAAATTCATAACTCAAAGAAATAATACACATAGGAGAGATGTAAACCCTAGATTTTTTATTCAATTTGCTAAATTATTTTCCATGTATATACATTGCTTTAGAATATAGGCCATGTGAATATTTGGAAAAAAACCAATAATACTTTCTTTTCTATATTAAAAATGACTTAATATAGTCTACTATACCCTAGACTCAGAGCTTGTCAATCTAATCTTCAAGCTCCAATCCTTCTAAAGTGATCCTAGGAATCCTTTTAAAGAACACAAGGATTGCATACAAGCTTTGGATCATTTTTAGAAGAGACAAAATAATGACAATCATATAGGAAAAAATTTTGACAGATACAACACTTTTCTATTACATTTTTTGCAAATTTTCTTATTGACTTGAGTGCCAAAACTTGCAACAAGTTCCAAAGTCAGTTCAACTTCTACCAAGTGTTGTCGTTGTGTTTGCCTTCTATATATGAGATCTTTTATGCAGTTTTCTTTTCTTCAAGAAGTTGAAGAAGTGCCACCTTTTATGGCTTCAATGGGTGTCTCTTCATTCTTTGCATTCTCTGAAGAATATGCATCTTCCCAAGATATATAAATTTCTTCACTAGGCCAATGGAAGGCTACCACCTCATCTCTCTTCTGTATCAAAATATCCCAATCAAATTTTACCTGATGTACCTCCTTATTTAGGGACTCAAAATGTACATTGGCATCTTGTAGTACTTTAATTTTTTGGACAAACAAAATATTGCTATTTGTACTCAAGATGTTGTTCACCCCGGTTGATGATTCTTCATCTAGTTGTCCCAACCATACCTTTTTGTCCTTTATGGTTCCATCCCTTTTGAAAAGTCTAGGAAACATTTGAAAATAGACCTGGTAATATCTTTCCCTTAGAAATGATGCCTTTATTTTTAAGTTCTCCCTTTTGACTACAAACTCAAATAAGGATTTAACAAATTTATAGGTACTTTTTAATTGTTCATCTACAATTTGTTGAGTTTTAACCAAAGAATAGAATAATTTCAACCTATCTTTCCTAGAAACCCACCTATCGAAAACTGTGTCTACAGTGGCCACTTCTTCCATAAATGAATTCAAACTATTAACTAATTCCTCTCCAACCTTATAAATCTCCTTAGGCTCAACACCCTTAAAAAACTACAAAATTGTGTCTCTTACTTTGTCTTCATACTTCATGGACACTTCTAGCTATCCCTACTCAAACAATTGTCTCTCATTTCTCAATTTATTTTCCTTCTTCAAGAGAGCCCACCTTTCATTTTCCAATACCTTTCTATATTTTATTTCATCATCCTCAATATGTGGAGGCAAAGGGGAGGGGGGAAATTCAATTATAGGACTAGATGAAGGGGGGATAGCAAGGGAGGAATAAATTTGTAGTTGTTCTGATATCTGGATCGGGCCATGCTCTCTTAACCTCTTTCTTAAGTCTTCTATTAACTTTTCCTTCTCACTAATCTCTTTTTTCATCTCTCCATAAGCTTTAACCATTGTCTCCAACTTTAATGTGATCTCTTATTTCTCCCCAAAGTCTCTCTCTGCCACCTTCATATTCAGTTTGGTTTTTTCCAAAGCCATGCCTGATGCTTCAACAATTGAGGTCTCACTAACCCTTTTTACTAGAAAACTACCTGAAAAATCACCCCTAAAATTTGTTTACCTTTATTATTCTCATTTTTCTTGAAGGACCACATGACCAAAGTTTGATGATCATCACTAAAAGTGACTCCCTTGATTGCCTATTTTGCCTCCTCTTTGATCTTGTGGGCTAGTGTGGTATGTTTCCCAACAGCATCAAGGACCACTGCATCAGCAATGTCCCACTCAAGGAAAATGAGCACCCCTACATTCTTTACAAGTTCTCTCCCTTGTTATGGAGTAATTTTTTCAAACCTTTATGTCATCTCTTTTCTCACCTCATCTTCTATGATCTTGAGGTCCTTTTGTGGATTTTCTTCCTATATTTTCTCACAGGTTTCTTTGAACTAATTTGGGTGCAATTTCCACAAGAATTGCATGAAGGCCTTGGCCTTAACAAAAGCCTCATCTGTAAGGAATTCATCATAGACTTGATTGGTGATAGGATCTAATTATTTTCTAGCCAACTCCCCTACTGTTAGGTCTGATTTTGGTTCCTTGGGTGTCTTTGGCACTCCCTCATTTATCTCTTCATAGGTCATGCATATTTGACCTAAACTACCCAATTATTGTAGTTGATTTTCCACCTCTTTATGATCTACAAGATTTAGAGGTGATTGGGTAGGAGAATCTTCCTCTTCTACTTGTGTAGGCCTTTCTTCAATTTTCTTCCTTTTTGGTGTAGGTGGAGAATCAAAACCAATCTCAATTGGTTGATTCTATGGTGATCTTGGAGATTCCTTTATTTTATCCTACATCTCAACTTCCGTAGAAGTGGAAGGGATATCCTCTATTTTTTTGGTTTCTTCTTGTTTTCTTGGTCTTGGTATGACCACACTATATCCAGTCTTCTTTTGGACCATATATCTACTTGGGAGCACCATTCTATCAAAGGTAGGTTTACTTAACACAAACCTAGCCCTCTCTAGTGTAGTTTGCATCACATTTTTTTTATTTTCATTTAGGGTCTAAATGATACCCTCAAAATGGTTCATAAGAGCTTCTATTTTCTTCTCAAATAGGGTAAAATCCTTTAAGGGATCATAATCCCTGACAAAATTTTGCACAAAATCTAGTGTCTTTTTGTAAACTAGCCACTTTTCCTTCTTGATTTCCTATTCTTGTAAATCAAAAATATTTTTGATAATATCCTCAAGAAAGTTGAGAACATGATCCATAGAGGCACATCTTGTCCTCTTCTTAAACATATCATTATAGAAACCCTCAGGATCTGATGCCCTAGCAAGTAAAGTGGCCATATGATATGGTTGCAAGATTTTGTCTATATGGGACCATCCACTTTTTGTGATCACAAACTAGTGCACCATTGTGGTAGTAGGAAAAAGAGTTCCTCTAGCTCTTCTTGTGAGGGTACTATCTCCTAGTTGCCTCAAAAATTTTGAAACCCCAATCTTAACAAGGACCTGATATGATAGTATAAAGGGAGTCCCTCTAAAACCATACACCCTGATTATAGTAGACACTGGGTAGAGGATAAAATCACCCCAATTGTGAACAATCTTGATGTCAGTGGTATACTACTTAGGTCTAAGGAGATCCAACAAGGATTTTAGGATTATTGGGTTCTCTAGAAACAAAAAAGCCCTAAGCCTTGATGCAAAACATCTTTCAAAAGTGAAAAAGTTGTTCTCATTTCTATCCCAAGTTAAATTGAGATTCCACTATTGGAAAAATGGTCAGTGCTCCCCTCGGGATTTGTGACATGGTTTAACAACCTCCTGTGTCTTTTGTAAGTCTAGTGGTTGTATCGGGCATTAAAAAGTTGATCTTTTGGTGCAATGGCAACTACTACTTGTAACAATTGGTATCAGAGCTTAGTTACTCAGAGAAGAAACATTCAAGGAAAGCCTAGCATCTTGAGTAAGATCTCTATGGATATGGATCAATTATAGAAGAATCTTGAAGAAGCTCTTGAACAAATTGATATGCTTACTGATGAAAGAAATACTTTGAAAAGAAAGTATGATGATGTGAAAAATCTTATTGACAAATTGAAAGGTAAGATAGAAGATTTGAACTCTACGAATGAAAGTTTAAAGAATGAAAATGAAGATCTGAAATCTAAACTTGGCAAGGTAACATCTAAATTTGATAAAATCAAACTGCAATATGATGAACTTGAGAAATACAACAAAATTGTGAAAGGTAAATTGACTCAATCCAAACAACAACTTGAGAGGCTATATTCAAACAGTGAAAAGATTGATAAGAAAGTATCTTATGGAAAACCATTCTATGACAAAACTGGTCTTGGATTTAACATATTGAAGATAGTTAGTGAAAGCAAGAAACTAGATCTAAATGAATGTGAAAGTAGTGAAGGAAAGAAGTTAGATGAGAACAAATCTGAAGAATCACCAAAGCAAGAAGAATCACTGAAGCAAGAAGATGCACCAAAGCAAGAAAAATCATCAAAGCAAGAAGATGCACCAAAGCAAGAAGAATCACCGAAGCAAGAAGAACCACCAAAGCAAGATGAATCATCCAAAGGTATGCAAAGAGAATTCAAATGTAGATGTTTTGTTTGTAATACCATTGGTCATATGAAGAGAGATTGTACAGGTAAACAATTCAAACCTCTTAATGGTTATTGTTATAATTGTCATGGTTTTGGACATAGAGCTATTGAATGTAGAAGATCTAAAGTTATTGAGAATAATTACTATAGTAGAATTCCTAGAAATACTAACAATGCAGATCAGAGATCAACTGAAGACATGAAAAGAGGAAATGGAATAGTATGTTTTAGATGCAACAAAATTGGACATATTGCTAGAAATTGCAGGACACAAATCAATCAAAAAATACCTAGATATGGAACCAATGGAATCACCTGTCAGATATGTAACAAGATTGGACACACAACAAGATTTTGTAGAATGAACAATGGATGTTATCATAATAACCCTAACCCTAGAAACTATGCAAGAAGGAATGAAAATGCAGGAAACAAAGAGAAAGGTTGTTGTAGCAATGAAGATGAAGTAAAATTTGTTAAAGGCACAGATCAAGGAGGTATATTCAGCATTGAAGGTAATTAGGAAGGTAATGTATCTGAAGGTAAGAATGAGTCCTTACCTAACCCTTCTTTAAGCACTTAAATTATGTAAATTTCTATAGTTTAGGAACTTAGAATTAGTATAGAATTAGATTTTGAATGAGTTAAGTTTTGTACAGTTAGATGAAGGTTTTTTATGTTATACTAATGCTATGGTTAAGTGCGCAAAAAGAAATATTCTATTTTGTGAGGTCGCAAGAAGATTTATGGTTGCAGGTTTACAAAATCAGCTTTTTGACATTTTAGCGGCAAAATAATTGAATGCGATGTCAGATCAAGTAAATGCTAAGTATTAAAAGATTGAAATCAAATTTATTATGATTATCAAGGGATTAGAAGTGACTTGGAAGTGAAGAAAGAAGTTTGGAAGTGATTTGCAAAAGTTTGAAGCGTCGATCAAGTGAAAGCTCTAATTTTGCGAATTTAAGGTATTTATCCAACTAAGATCTTGAATCAGCTTAAAGTAATTAGTTATAATCATGGATGTATCATTGATTCAAAACATCAAGGATAAGAACAGACCTAGAACTAAGAAAGATCTAGTTGAACCCTCAAAAAGAGATGCTAGTTTAGCCTTATCATCTGTACCAGATGGACTTCTTCATTTACAGAATGTTAAAAGTTATCTTGGATGCAAGTATGAAACCCTAAGGGAAAGTGATTTTAATGGTGAATATAAGAAATTGTACAACATAGATATGTCAGTGAAACAAGGTTATGAACATCTAGAAAATAATGAAATCATTGAGTACTCTATGAAATATGAATTTGATGATGAGGAGTGTACTAAGATCATTTTGAGTAGGATACATAATGGTAAATTTTGGTTAGAATATAGAGTTATAGACATAATTGCAGACCTAATTCATGATGTGACTAGATTATCAAAAGTTGGTGCAATTCCAATGAATGAGAAAAACATGAGAAAGATTGTGATTGAAAACACCGGTTCAGTATACAATGGCAGAGGTATAGTCATTAGTAAGATTAAACAAGATGATGTAAAATACTTGTGTAAGATTTGGACAACTATGTTCTGTGGAAGCTCTACAGAAGATGATATGCCAGCAGGTATGGTACACATTGCTTATTTGATGTGTGTAGAGAAGAAGCCTATGGATATGTGTGAAATTCTAAGAATACAGTTGTTTGAGAATTTGGAAAAGATAAAAAAAGCTAAATACACTCACTTCAGATTTTCCTCATTGGTTACTTACATGTTCTTCCACTTGCTAAGAAGATTTCCTTACACTATTGAATGGAATGATGGTGAGAATACTATGGAAAGAATCAATAAAGTTTACATGAAACATCTTATTGAGAAGGTTAATGATAGTGTAAAGTTAGTGTTGAAAATTTTTTAGAACATTGTGGTAAATAGATCAAGAATTCCTCCATCCCTAGTTGAGAAATAAAAAGATGATATATGTTTTATGGTTGATACTGATTTCACTTACATTGGGGCAGTAGAACCTAGACATGAATTCATAGACCCTCTTGGCTATGAAATCTCTGAAGTTGAAACAAAAGGATATGTTAGTAGATTGTTGAAAAGTAAAGTTGATGCTCATGGCAATAGATTTGGAACATATGATGAAAACTTTGATTCAGCAAAGACACTTAAGGAAGAAAAACAATCAAAGAAGATAGTGGAGTCTACAATAAAGAAAATTATAAAAGAATCAGGTATGAGTGAGCAGGAATTTGATATTGCAAGAAAGACTCCAGAAGCAATATGGCAGAGTGAGATACTATCAGTCCCACCTTTGGCATCAAGTGCAGAACCTATTCAAGTTAAGGTAAAGGTTGAAGAACCTGAGAAGGAACAAGAAACTAGTCAGACAGAGAAACCCTTTTCTTTAGCACCAAGCAAAAGAATGAAAGCAAGTGCTTTAGGACTGGGTAAAAGACAAAAAACAATCATTCCACCAATACCTAGAAGAGTTGTAGAGATAAAAGATGATGAAGTGACAATAAAGAAGAAATCAAGGAAACCAAGGATAGAAAGAGTTAATGAAGATATAATCCAGCATGGAGACTTTACCGAAATGAATAAATAATATGATTTATATGGATCCTCTGACAAATTAAATCTTGAAAATGCAATGGTTACACATATGATTTTGACAAACAAGAAATTTGATACTATTCATGGAAAGATACCAGAAGATTTGTACAACAAACTTGTGAGAAGAAAGATGAGAGCACAAGAAGAAGATACTAAAATGAGAGAGAATGTGATTAGATAGTTCTGTGAGATAAGAGATGATGACCATCTTAAACAGATCCTCAAGCCACTTGAAACCCTATTAAGAACCAAAAGAAGAATTATACAAATAATAGGAGGTCAGTATGAGCAAGTAAAGAGTGAAACTGAATAGGTAGTTGTGCAAGTGCTAGCAAACTTGGTAGCAAGAAAAGATAGCAAAGATCAATCAGTTACAGAACCAGAAGAGAAATAGAGTTCAAAACAAGTAGAGGTAGTAGCAGAGGTAGTTGAAGCTGAAGATATTCCCTCTTCTTCTATAAACATTGGCACAGAATCTATGGACATTGAAGGAACTAAAGTTACTTTAGATTCAAATGATGCAGTACTCAATAGTTTGGATAACATTGTTGACAATTTGGTTTTGTTGGTGTTCAAAATGGACGCTTATGCTCTTAAGCTACCAATATACCCTTAGGTTGATTATATGATTGGTTAGTTCCAAAATGTATAAGGATCTTAGGGTAACTGGACCAACTATAGGGACAAGATTTCCCTCTTCACTTCTGGCTCTGCAAAACCAAGGTGGGTGCACCTAACCCAATGAAAACTATACTTCACACACCAAAGACTAGGTTCAAACAATAGATTGAATAGCAAGAAAGTGCTAAATGCTAACCTCACATTCATTGACTCTCCATTACTATAGGGTGTTACTACTATCAACCAAATACAATTAGAACTTGAAAAGGTGTTGATATATGAAGATGGAAATAAGTAAACAAGAGCCAATCAAGCATTGAACTCAACTGAATATACTAATCCCTAATCAGTGCCATTATCCATTGGGTAAATCTCAAATATAGACATTGAACATGAACCAACTACTGTCTAAGACTCATAGCCATAAATACAAACATTCCAGCCCATCCACTACTTATAACATCCTTCTCCAAAAAAATCAAAGTGAATCTATGTCCTATCCAAAGTATATTTCACTTGATCCTAGATCAAGAACTGAAGACTAGAACATATACAAAGGTAATCCTATGCAATAGATCAAAAAATCTAGAATTCACAAGATTGACACCAAGGAGAGACTTGAAAGCTTGAAATAATTGTATTAAGTATAATGAATCATGTACATGTTCAAAACAGAGAAGAGAGAAAACCACTTCAATAACCTGCAAAAGACAACAAGGAAATTCTATTCAATCTAATACAATATGATACCGCCTGCTACAACTCCCTGGAACTAATCAAGATCAGAACCCTTTCAAAATAAAACATCTTACTTCTTATACCCCTAGTCACCTTGGAATCCTCAAAAAGGATGCATCAAGCTTTGGTTGATTAGGGTTAGGGTTTCAAAACCTCAACCAACCAAAAACTACATCAGAATTCATTGCAGGGGAAGAAACAAAAGCAACCTGGAGAAAAAGAATCTTAGACGGATCCGCAATCATCAAAATTCATGAGAACAGTAAAAAACAACAAGGAAATGCCATGAACACCAGTCAAATCAGCCACCTACAAACATATCTCAAGCACAAAACCATACTTCTCCTAGCACAAAAACATCATGCCACCTACCACAGGGACCCTCAAACCAGTCTGCAATAACCAACGCCACCAAATCAATTGAAACTGGCCATTAAAAGCATAAATTTTGCTACCTTTTATCACTGAAAACCCTCGGCAAATTTGAATTTGAAATCCAATGGTCATTTCCAAGTGCCAGAAACAAATCGACGGTCAACATTTGAAATTAGGTCAACTTTAAGTCCTGACCGTCAAATCTCATATTTCACGGGCTTTATGTTTTACCTTTTAAAAAGACCCTAGTCACATTTAGCGAACTGGTGACTGAAGACCTTTTCTAGTTCGCAGAATACTTTATCCTTCTACCACTTATTTTAGTAGTTACATAAAAACTTGTTCTCTGAATTACCAGTCAATTTGGACCACCGCCATTTTTCTTCACGAATAAGCGAAACCCATCAAAATTTGTTGGGCTGCTAAACACCTTGTCAGAACTGCTAAGCCTTTAGACCCCCACCTAGGCCCACTTTATGCCACTTCTCACTATACCATTCATCGTATCTACCCAGTCACCATTGACATAGGACCCACAGAAAACAAGCCCTCAAATCGGAGGGTGAGCACAAGATCTGAAGGGCTCAAAAGATTCTATGCGCTTATACACCAACCATCAATCTGGAGTCTTAGCCAATAACATAGAGTGTGACCCCACCCTACCATATCATCATTTCTCTCAGCTAATGAGGAACTGCCAACTGGGTACACGTAGTGGTGGACCCACTTCACTTTATCACCTTTGAGAAAAGTAAAATCGATGGCTAGCATAAGATCTCAAACTTCTGACACATCCCATGAGATCTTACGCCCATCATCAATTTTTTATAGATGTCAGGACCCTCTAACAAGCCGAAAACCAAGTCCCACTGACATGTCCAAGTAAGATTTGAAATCAATGGATGGCGAATGATCTCAAAGGGGAAGAATATTCCTTAAGATCATGCGTCGACTGTAGATTGAAAAGCCTTCACTGTAGGCCCCACTGATAGGATCCCTCTTAGCAACACACTGACCAATGAGAGAATGCCAACTATGCCAACATGGCAGTGGACCCGCTTGAAAAGAAAGGCTACATCATTAGGAAATGAATCAACGGCAGGCGTAGCTTCACATACCTCTGACAAAACCCTTGCACTTTAGCGATAGCCATTAGATGGTGATGGTGTCAGAGAGGGGCCCAGGAAAGTATTAAGCTGAAACATAGGAAAAATTAAATGCTGAGACTTAGGCTTTAAGGAAAAAAATTAGGTGCAGGGGACTATAGGAAAAATATTAAATTCACCGGGGGTAGAAACTTAGGAAAAGTTAACACTGGGGCTGACCAAAATATAAAGCAGGTGCATTTAAAAGTTTTTAGTGACCTGAAAAGGTAACCCGAAATTAGAAAAGGGCTAGGACTTTTCAAAGGGTTTTTGTATGCAATGGCTATATTTTCAAAAATTTGAACCAAGGCTAAACGCAGAGACCTAAAAATAACTACAGAGCCCAGAGGAAAAGGGTTATAGCCATGAAATTTTTTGCATGTGCTAATAGTGGCTCATGCTCGGGGACATGTATCTCCTATAGATACAATGAGCAAGCTACAATCTCCTAGAAGTGCAGACCAACTCAAAACTTTGACACACAAAAAGCAAAAACAAACGACTGCACAAGGGAAAACCTAAACTACTGCTCATGGAAAAGATACTTTAGGAGAAGTAAAACTTTAGGAATTGTCCATGAATAGGCAATTCCAAAGTACCACTAGTTAAATCTTTCAAAACATAAGAATTTGTCCCCCATTTGCTTTCAATAAGATAAGGTCCCAACCAAATTGGATCAAACTTTCCATGCTTCCCCTTATCTTCCAACCTTGCATTCCACATCAAGATGAGGTCATCAATTTCAAAACTTCTTTGGGTGGCCCTCCTATCAAACAAATTCTTACATTGTCTCTACAATGCCTCATTTCTTTCATGTGCATCCCTCCTTACCTCTTCCAATTGGGTCAGTTCATCCATTCTTACTCTCATTTCATCATATGCTTGGATAAATTTGTACATCTTGCATAGATTATTTTGAGGCAATCTAGCACCTATTCCATATACCAAATCAAATGGAGCACAACCTATGGCCCTCTTTACAGTTACCCTATTAGCCCACAGTGCCCACCATAACTTTGAGTCCCAGGCTTTCTTATTTTTGTCCAACACTCTCTTGAGAATCTTAATCAAACTTTTATTACTGGACTCAGCTTGGCCATTTCCTTGTGGATGATATGGAGAAGAAAATGAAATGTGTATCCCATACTGCTGACAAAAATTACTAAATTCTTGTGATCTAAAACACATTGCATTATTAGCCACAATTACCTCTGGGCAACCAAACCTGGTAAGGATGTTTTGCATCATAAAATATGTCACCACTCTACTAGTAGCCTTTCTAGTGGGGATAGCTTCAACCCACTTAGTAAAATAGTCTATTGCCACTAGTATGTAAGAATGTCCACCACTAGACCTATTTGGAATTTCCCCAATGAATTTAATACCCCACTTCTGGAATGGAGCCTGAACTGCAATAGGTCTAAGTGGTAAATTCCCATTAAACTTCAACTTTCTAGCAAATCTCTGACATGCATCACATTTTCTTACAAACTGATGGGTATCCTTAAAAACTGTAGGCCACCAAAATCCAAACCTAAGGATCTTGTGGGCTGTGATCTTTGCCATATAATGTCCTCCACACACACCTTGGTGCATTTCCTTTAACAGAGCCTCAGACCTCTCATGGTCTATGCATTTTAGCAATACTCCTTCATTGCTTCTCCACCACAACTTACCATGTATAATGGCATACCTTGCAGATTGCAACTTGATAGTTCTCCTTTTATTTTCATCCATCTCAGGGGGAAGGACCAATTTCTACAAGTAACCAAAAACATCTTTGTACCAATCATAATAATCCATATCACAAATGTATGGCCTTTGTTCTTCTTCTAACACATTCACATGATTTGCAACTAAATTGCTTTGTGCCATCAACTTTGCAAGACCTAAGCCTCTTACCAATTTTGTAATTTGGATATCAATATTAAATTCTTGGATCCTATTGATCCATCTACATCTTTTTCCTGAAACTTCTTGTTGCACCAATATATCCTTAACTAAAGCACTAGGAACATAAGCAACCACCTTAGCTCCTACAGGATAACATCTAAAAGCCTTGACTACTTTGACTAAGGCATAAGCCTATTTCTCAATAATATCATATTTCAATTCTGTTGCTTGTAAGGATTTACTAAAAAATGATATGGGTTGTTCATATCCATCTGAATTCTTTTGTAATAAAACTGCTACAACTGTATGATAAGAAGCAAAAGAAAATATCTACATGGGCTTACCATAATCAGGTGTCCTTAATACTGGAGCATCCTTGATGGCCCTTTTGATACTTCTGAAAGATTCATCTACTTCTTCATTCCACTCAATCTTTGCCTCCATTTTCAACATCCTAGAGATAGGGATACTGATTTTTGCAAAATTTGTAACAAATGTCCTTAGGAAATTTACCTGCCCAAAGAAAGACTATATTCCTTTAACATTTCTAGGTGGTGAAATTTTATCTATAGCCATAACCCTTTCAGGGTCAATTCTCACTCCATCCTTGGACACAATATGTCCTAAGAGCTTGCCTTCCACAACACCAAAAGAACACTTCTTTGGATTCAAAGAGATCCCATACTCCAAGGCCCTAATAAAAATTTTCTCAAGATGCTCACAATGTTGACTTTCCTTATCTGAATATGCTATGAGTTCATCTTGATACACCACTAGAAATTTTTTTATAAAGTCTACAAAGGCTACATCCATAGCTCTCTAAAAAGTAGCTCCTACATTTGTCAAACCAAAAGGCATTCTAACATAAACATATGTTCCCTAAGGGGTAGTGAATGCAGTCTTAAATTGTTCTGATTCCTTGACCATGACCTAATTATATCTAGAGAAACCATCCATCATGGACATTAACTCTGATCTAGTAACCTTCTGCAACATATTCTCCATATTAGGCAAACCATAATTTTCCTTCAAAGAATTGACATTCAAATTCCTAAAATCAACACATAACCTAATGTCACCATTCTTCTTCCTAACTGGAACCAAATTTGACACCCAAGTAGAATGTCTGACAGGCTTAATAATGCCAGCATCCATCATCTTTTTAAGTTCATCTTGCATTTTTGGTGCCAAAGTAGGGTTCACAGGCCTTAATTTCTGCCTAAAAGGTTTAGTGCCTTCCTTCAATGGTATTTCATGCTGGAATAAATCTTCTCTATAGGCTTTCAAATCATCATAAGACCATGCAAAGACATGTCTAAATCTTTTGAGAAGATCAATCAGATTATTCCTAGTTCTTTGGGATAAACATTTACCTATGTAAACATTTTTGGGCATTTGACTTGTTCCTAAATTTATTTCCTCCAAATCATTTATCTTATCAACAAATTTAGGAAAACAAGTCCTTTCTTTATCATCAAATGCCCTCTCAAGAGCAACCAGTCCCCTTGGGATCCTATTTGATTTTAATTGCAAAACTTCCTTCCCAAGAACATTCTCTTTTCCATTTTTGATGTCAACAAAAGTGCTGAAATCCATCTCCTGACCATCAAAATGAGATTCACATTGCAAAAACCTTAGTATATCCCGATCATCAGAAAATACCTGCCAATTCTCAACATTGTCTGGGATAGAAGGATGAGACTTGCACTCAATCCTAGATATCCCTGCAAAGGTAATATCCTCTAGCCTTAATGCTATATTTTCTAGTAAGTCAGCCATCCTATTTTGGCTTCTATCCACCCAATCAATACCAAAGGCACTAAAACCTTCAATTTCATCCCAAACAGCATTTCTATATTGTTTCAGCCTTTGATTATTTGATGCATACTTTGATCTAATCTGAGAAACTATTAACTCAGAGTCACCAATCACCCTAAGATGTTTGATCCCATGTTTTGATTCTTGTCTCAAACCAATCAATAGGGCCTCATATTCAGCAACATTATTTGTGCAAGGGAACCAGAGAGTGAAAGAAAACTTAAAAGTCTTACCACTTGGGGATATCAATAGCACTCCTGCTCTAGCACCTTCCTTTGAACTTGCTCCATCAAAATATAGGGTCCATGATACATTACCTTCTGCCATGTTACTCTTATCATTAGCCAAAAAGATAGGCTTGACCTTCTCTTGCATCTCTCTCTCCTAAACTTGGAAAGAACCAATGTCAGTATCCACAAAACAATTCATATTGTCCTCTTCATCCTCCTCAATCATATGTGGAGTTCTAGCTTCCCTTGAAACTTTCACACTTTCACCTTCAATGCTAAAAGTGGAAAAGGACAAGTCACATTGAATACTTCCTCCCATGGAGGCACTCCACTTTCTAGATAACAACATTCCATATTGAGGGGGAATTTCGACTATAAGAAAACTCATAGTTAATTGTTTGTTAGGAAATGCGACTAATTTATAAGGCAAAGCCTTAATGGTACCAATAACTAGCACCTCTCTTGAGTCCATAGCTTGGCATCTTCTATGAGGTGTATCAACCTTTAGGCCTAGTGACTTCATGATCTCTACAGGCATGATAGTGTTTGATGCTCTAAAATCAATCATGCAATTTTTCAATAATTTTCCATTTATCATAAGGGACAAGAAAAAAGGATCAACTGTCCTTGATGCAGTATTTACAATGTTTGCATCCAAATACCTTTGAGGAAACTCAAAGACAATTTCTTCATTTTTACTGTCAGGTGTGTCATCTAAAGTAACCACATGCTTGTCACCTCTATTCATTTCTTGGACCTTTATGGAAGAGGCACCATTTACCCAATCCAAGGCCTTGACCTTGTGCTCTTCTATTCTCATCATTTCTAACAATGGAACCTTGACAATTATTTGTGAAAGCAATTTAGTCATATCAATGGGAACATAAGAATGGTTGCCCATATCTTCCTTAATCTCAGAGATACCCTTATCCTCTTTTTGGACAATCAAGTTAGAGTTACTCTTTTGTACAAATTCATCTTCCTTTTGAGGTATGGGGACAGCTACTTCTAATTTCCTTACTTTACCCTTATGTATTGCAATAGGCCCACTCTTCTTTTTTATTTTAACCTGACTGACAACACCAGCACCCTTTTCCTTTTCGTCATGTTGTTGTGCATTCCTTTTAGAATTCTTGATAAACATGCTACCTATTTTACCACTTGTGCCTCCAACTATCCTTCTTCTCAAATTGTAATTACTCCTAGCTTGAGTGACCATGTCTGTAGTGATTTGTGCAATTTCCTCATCAGAGGGTCTCCTTAAGGAAACATGTTCCTCACACTTCACTACACCACATCCAACATCATCAAATTCTTCCTCCTCATCATCAGTAGAGTCAACCTCATCCCATGCATGTGAAGAAGTCATTCCACAACCACTCCTATCATATTTCTCATCTTGTTCTTGGTTATCAAGTAAATTCAAAGCAATAACACAATGCTCTAGACTATGAGGAGACTGACAAATAGTACACCATGGGATATCATCATTCAAGTTAATTGAATTTCTTTGCAAAGGATCAGGAATCCTATCATCGGGCCTATCCCTTTTAACTAGAAAAATGGGCTTGCCATCCTTCCACTGAGTATTGTATGGGTAATTCTGCATTCTTGGTTGCCTGCTAAAATTACTTGAAGCTTGTCTGTCATTTTTTGCAACCTTATTGTTTCTTTTTTCATCAGGCTTTAGACTCTCTAAAGCACTTAGAATCTATTTTATATTATCCTCCTCCTTAGGCTTAAAATTAGCAAACCTTCCCATTTCTTTCTTGTTTTGCACTTGAGGCCTATAATCATCTCTTCTCCCTAATTTTCCTGATATTCTTCTATTACTTTCTATGTTGATAGCCAACTTGTAAGCCTCCCCAAGATTTCTAG
Organism: Chamaecyparis obtusa; assembly: GCA_027943335.1. NCBI lineage: Eukaryota > Viridiplantae > Streptophyta > Pinopsida > Cupressales > Cupressaceae > Chamaecyparis > Chamaecyparis obtusa. The sequence goes on along the minus strand of BSBK01001216.1, from coordinate 225,785 downwards.
GGTTCGTATCCCTTAAGAGGCAACCCATCTTTGCATCAAAAGCATTTAAGTATGTCACAAGACACACCCTATCATCTAATCTGATAACTTGCAGTAGCCTATGCATAACCTTTTGGAACCTTATATTAAATTCAAGGACCTCTTCATTCTGATTTTTTTTATGTTATTGAATTCATTCAAAATAAAACCCTCATTTGTTTTATCTCCATAATGCTCTTTGAAACAATTCTTAAATTCATTCCAAGATCCTATACTAGCATGGGACAATCCTCTAAACCAATCCCTATCATCCTCAGTCAGAGATTGTACAAATAACTTCATTACAACATCATCAGGCTCAACATTATAATCATCTATTACATCCATAAAAAATTTTAGATGTTCTTCACATGTAATGACATTGTTTCTAGTAAACTTAGGGAGTTTATTTCTAATTTCATCAGGAATAACATTAGGATAACTAGGAATACCAAAAAAAATAAGTTGTTTGTACCTTTCATGAATAGGAACTCCATGTGGTGGATCCATTCCTTGAGATGTAGATGTCCTTGTGTTTGAACCATCAAGAATTTTAGCAGCACCCAGAATACCATTTGTTTGAGCTGCAAGGTTACCATGATTTCCACCTTGCCCCAAGAAAGAAGCAGCAACATTTGAAGGTCCTGAGGTATGCTTGAGAAAATAAATCTTCTTCCTCATTTCTATAGTAGTAGCCTCCAATTTTGCATTCTCTAGTTCTTTAGCCCACATTTCTTTCTCTTTTCTAGCCCTCTTAAGGTCTGCATCTAATCTCAACCCTTAATCTAATGGGTTTTCCACATGAATTTGTTCACTAATCTGCACTCCAATAGTTTTTTGTTTTCCCTTATCTCTAGGCCTAGTTATCTCATGTGTTTTATACACAATAGGCTATTCCTCTGCTCCTTCAGGCTTTGGGACAAAATTAATTGCCTCCAAATCTAACAACTACCTCTTTAGCTAATTAGCCCTTATCATTGCTTGTCTTACTCTATCATCTTTGTCCTTTTCTCTTTGTTGCCTGATAGAAACTTGTTCTTGGACTCTTCTTTCCAATTCATAGACCTCCTCAAAGATCTCTTCTGATTCAGGGAGAGTAGTCTCAGAATCATCATCTCCCACTTGAAATTCATCCTCATACTGGTTCAATCCCAAATCAACAGCCTCTTCATATTTTGAAATATTTTCTTCTTGACTAGGCTTGGTTTGAGGTTCTTGTCTTGTATCCTTTTTATTTCTCCAAGTATGAGAAAGATTTCTTTTCTTCTTTCCTCCCCTTGTCTGACTAGGCTAGGAAGTGCTTGGAATACCTTCTTCCATTATGTTTTCAGGATGTTCGTTCCTCTGAGACCTAGTACCTCTATAACTCATTTGATAAAAATCTACTGACTAGCACTGCTGCAGAGATGTTTGAGTCACCCCCCAAGTATATTGGGAATCTTAAAATACCACTTAACAAATATCCAAATGAGACTATAAGACAAGGGACAAGAATAACCCTATTTTTCAATGATGACCTACTAGTTACTATAGACTTGTGTAACACTTCCCCAGCAGAGTCACCATCTTGTTGGTGTTCAAAATGGATGCTTATGCTCTTAGGCTACCAATATACCCTTAGGTTGATTTTAGGATTGGTTAGTTCCAAAATGTATAAGGATCTTAGGGTAACTGGACCAACTATAGGGACAAGATTGCCCTCTTCACTTTTGGCTCTGCAAAACTAAGGTGGGTGCACCTAACCCAGTGAAAACTATACTTCACATACCAAAGACTAGGTCCAAACAACATATTGAATAGAAAGAAAGTGCTAAATGCTAACCTCACATTCATTGACTCTTTATTACTATAGGGTGTTACTACTATCAACCAAATACAATTAAAACTTGAAAAGGTGTTGATATATGAAGATCGAAAGAAGTAAACAAGAGCCAATCAAGAATTGAACTCAATTGAATATACTAATCCCTGATCGGTGCCATTATCCATTGGGAAAATCTCAAATACAGACATTGAACATGAACCAACTACTGTCTAAGACTCATAGCCATAAATACAAACATTTTATCCCATCCACTACTTATAACATCCTTCTGCAGACAAATCAAAGTGAATCTATGTCCTATCCAAAGTATATTTCACTTGATCCTAGATCACGAACTGAAGACTAGAACATATACAAAGGTAATCCTATGCAATAGATCAAAAAATCTAGAATTCACAAGATTGACACCAAGGAGAGACTTGAAAGCTTGAAATAATTGTATTAAGTACAATGAATCATGTACATGTTCAAAGTAGAGAAGAGAGAAAACCACTTAATTAACCTACAAAAGACTACAAGGAAATTCTATTCAATCTAATACAATATGATACCGCCTGCTACAACTCCCTGGAACTAATCAAGATCAGAACCCTTTCAAAATAAAACATCTTACTTCTTATACCCCTAGTCACCTTGGAATCCTCAAAAAGGATGCATCAAGCTTCGGTTGATTAGGGTTAGGGTTTCAACAACTCAACCAACCAAAAACTACATCAAAATTCATTGCAGGGGAAGAAACAAAAGCAACCTAGAGAAAAAGAATCTTAGACGGATCCACAATCATCAAAATTCATGAGAACAGTACAAAACAACAAGGAAATGCCATGAACACCAGTCAAATTAGCCACCTACAAACATATCTTGAGCACAAAACCATACTTCTCCTAGCACAAAAACATCATGCCACTTACCACAGGGACCCTCGGACCAGTCTGCAACAACCAGCACCACCAAATCAATCAAAACTAGCCATTAAAACCATAAATTTTGGTACCTTCTGTCGCTAGAAACCCTCAACAAATTTGAATTTGAAATACAATGGTCATTTCCAAGCACCAACAGCAAATCGATGATCAACATTTGAAATTAGGTCAACTTTAAGTCCTGACTGTCAAATCTCATATTTTGTGGGCTTTATGTTTTACCTTTTAAAAAGACCCCAGTCACATTTAGTGAACTGGCGACTGAAGACCTTTTCTAGGTTGCAGAATACTTTATCCTTCCACCACTTAGTTTAGCAGTTACATGAACACTTGTTCGCTAAATTGCCAGTCAATTTGGAGCATCACCATTTTTCTTCATGAACAAGTGAAACCCATTGAAATTTATCAGGCCGCTAAACACCTTGTCAGAATTGCTAAGCCTTTAGACCCCCACCTGGGCCCACTTTATGCCACTTCTTGCTATACCATTTGCTATATCTGCCTGGTCACCACTGACATAGGACCCACAGAAAACAAGCCCTCAAATTGAATGGTGGGTGCAAGATCTAAAGGGCTCAAAAGATTCTATCTACTTATACACCAACCATCAATTTGGAGTCTTAGCTGATAACACAAAGCGTGACCCCACCATGCCATATCATCATTTCTCTCAGCCAATGAGGAACTGCCAACTGGGTACATGTAGCGATGGACCCACTTCACTTTATCACCTCTGAGAAAATTAAAACTGATGGCCAGTGTAAGATCTCAAACTTCTGACACATCCCATGAGATCTTATGCCCGTCGTCAATTTTTTGCAGATGTCAGGACTCTCTAACAAGCCAAAAACTAGGTCCCACTGACATGTCCAAGTAAGATTTAAAATCAACGGATGGCGCATGATCTCAAAGGGGAAGAATATTCTGTAAGATCATGTGCCGACTGTAGATTGAAAAGCCTTCACTGTAGGCTCCACTGATAGGATCCCTCTCAGCAACACACTGACCAATGAGAGAATGCCAACTGTGACAACATGGTAGTGGACCTACTCGAAAAGAAAGGCTACGTCATCAGGAAATGAATCAACGATAGGTGCAGCTTGGCATACCTCTGGCAAAACCCTTGCACTTTAGTTATAGCCGTTAGATGGAGATGGTGTCAGAGAGGGGCCCAGGAAAGTATTAAGCTGAAACATAGAAAAAATTAAACGCTAAGACTTAGGCTTTAAGGAAAAAAATCAGGCACAAGGGACTATATGAAAAATATTAAATTCATCGGGGGTAGAAACTTAGGAAAAGTTAACACTGGGGCCGACCAAAATATAAAGCAAGTGCATTTAAAATTTTTTAAGTGACCCAAAAAGGTAACCTAAAATTAGAAAAGGGCCAGGACTTTTCAAAGGGTTTTTGTATGGAACGGCTATATTTTCAAAAATTTGAACCAGGGCTAAAGGTAGAGACCTAAAAATAACTACAGAGCCCAGGGGAAAAGGGTAGAACCATGAAATTTTTTGCATGTGCTAACAGGTTTTAGGAGAGCAAGAAAAGAGTATTGAAATAGAGACTACTCAAACTAAAGTGCAAATGGAAACAGAGGCCCATACACCTATTGAACCTCAAGAAGACATCAGTCTTACTCCTAAGAATGGAAAGGAGAAAGGAATAGGAACATTAATTGAGGATTTGAGCAAGGAAGTTGATGATGATGATCAATTAGAGTTGATCACTTCTTTGAACAAAATTATTGGAAAGAATAAGAAAGTTAAGAATTTGGAAGGTAGTCTGAAAGATTTGACTGAGAAGCTTCAAAGTGTTATATCTACAAAAGTCTTTGATTCAGATCCACTTGAAAGAGCAAAGATGGTAATTAATTCTTTTGATGTTGAGTTCACTAATTTGATTGATATTGCTAAGGTTAAGGCTCAGGCAGCTTATGAAGCTGAGATGTTGCAGAATATAAGTTAGAATATCAAAAATGACATTGACAGCCTTGACAGACACATTAAGAACTTAAGGAAACATCTTGAGATTGGAAAGTGTTTGTACATTCAATATACAAAGTCTAAAAATATTTTAATTGAGGAAGAGAAGAAGATAAAAGAAAAGCAAGATGAGATTGCAGCAGAGACAAACTCTTTGGCCAGCCTAAACATTAAGATCAGTACAGTTGAGAATAAGATCAGAAAATTATGTGATGAAATAAGGACTTTGAATGATGAGAAGAACAAGAAAATTATCAGAATAAACATCTTGAGAGAGCATGTCTCAATCAATTTGACTATAATAGAAGAGTAGCTAGATGAATGTCTTACTTCTAAGATAGCATTTTAGAAGTTCAATTTTGAGTCCCTCCAAGCTTGTCAGATTGCAGCATACGGATTGAGTACTTTACACAATGTAGCAGAATCAATAAAGAAGGCATGGGAGAAAGATTTTGAGACTTGGAAGATAGATTTTTCAGATTGTGTTGCAAGCCTACTGGCTTTTCAATAAGACAGTAAGGTAAAAGTTTTGACACAATTTTGTATATCCCTTTCCACCCTTTACTTTGTCATTGTTGTTAAAGGGGGAGAGATACTTAGAAAATTGTCTATATATGATAAGGAAGGATACTCATAGGGGGAGTTCTATGGATTATTATGAAGTGTTATATATTATGTGTATATTTTGAGGAGATATGAGGATAGTATACCTATTTTATACTATGGCCACAATTTTGATACAAATTTTGAGATTTTGACTTGTACACTTAGCCAATTTTCTCATATGTTGCCACCAATGACAAAGGGAGAGATTGTTGGAAATTTGGCTGAGGTATGTACATTGATTTTGTCATTATGGAAACATATGTTCCCTATGAAGAGTGCATAAGCTGGAAAGTAAGTATGGAAGATCGCAGACTAAAATTGTCTAAGTATGAAACAGTGTTCTTGACAGAGCACCCGATACAGTTTGTTTTGGTGACATTCACTGGAGCATGATCAAATTTTGCGTAGTTGAACATAGACTCTATGGTGTCTAAGGATACCCCCTCTCAGTGCACAAAAGATTACAGACAATACGGACAAAGTTATGATTGTTTTACCAATGACAGAGTACAACCGACAGAGCAGTTTTGAAGACAAAACTAGTAAATGAATTAAGGGATTATTTTGCTTGTCAAAATAATGACTTAATATTATAAAGAGATGAAATCCTATATTTTTACTCTTGGATAAAGATATGCAAGCTAACAGAAGAAAGATATTATGTTTGTATCTTGTATAAATAAAGATGTACCGAACATACTTGAAATGTAATGTGTAATATATGTAAACTATGATAGCAGTGAAAGTTGTTGATGTGAAGTTGTAAGTAGTACCATATTGTAATTAGTAAAAATTTGTATTACTTTTTTGGGTAGTGAGCTCATCTAGTAATCAGGTTTTGTATCTACAACTCCTAACAGGGTTGAGGCTTCTAACAAGTCCTATAGACCCTTAACCAGGATTGATACACTATATGATTGTAACAGGCTCCTAACAGGGTCAACATCCTTAACCAGATATCTTTTGATTAGTGGATCTTTGTGGGTACCATCCCCACCAGGTTTTTCCCTTGGCCAGGGTTTCCTCGAGAACATATCATGTGTTATGAGTTATTTACATTTACTGTTATGTATGCTATTTAGTTTCTTATCCTTTGTATGCACTAAAGTAATATGTTATATCCATAAGTGGGAAAAAGTAAAAGTTTGTGAAATACTGATTCACCCCCCCCCCCCCTCTCAGTATTTCCTATTTCTAACAATTGGTATCAGAGCTTGGTCATAGGTTTGAATCCTTAAAACCCTCAGGTAACACTAAGGGGGAGATTGTTGGAAAAATGGTCAGCACTCCCCTTGAGATTTGTGACATGGTTTAACAGCCTCCTATGTCTTCTATAAGTCTAATGGTTGTATCGGGCATTAAAAGGTTGATCTTTTGGTGCAACGACAACTACTACTTGTGACATCCACAATTGGACTGGCATTTCTTCACCATCCTTTTTTCTCATAGGGTCCATTTCTTCCTCAAAATAATTGGCACCTTTATATAAAAACATATACACCAACAAGGAATACCAACAAAAGGGTCTATCTACTTTGGCTCTTTGGATTCCTCTTAAAGCCTCATGAATCAAATCAAACAAGAAAGTGGAAAAATCAAAAGTGACTACCAAGTAAGGGTGTAGAATTTTTGCCATCATGAACATGTAGTGCACTAGCATCTCTTCTTGGGAATCTTCTCCAAAAACTTGGCACAAAGACCAATACACACCCTTTTCCCTAAGGTTAAAATAATCCATCTTGAAAGGTTCTTGTGTATTGGGTCCTACTGTTATCAAACCTCCAATTTTATTGAAAAATTCCTTCAGAGGACCATTTCTAAGATAGTCTCTCTAAACCATATGGATCTGTCTTTTTTCATCAAATTCAATCTTTTCCAGATGACTGGTGGGTTCACTCAACCTAAAGAATTCTCTAATTTCTTCATCTGTTATACTAACTAAAGGATTTCCATTAATATCTCTAACAACCTTATCCACATGATCATATATTTGTGCTCCTTGAATCATGATATTTGTATCCATAAACACATTGGGCACAATAAGTTTTCCTAGATCAAACTACCATACATTTCTACTTGTAGAAAAGGCATGTCTTTGGCTAAAACCCACTCTAAATAGTACTAAACTAGAGACCTCAATGTTAGCGTCTCTCATAAAGGCCATTAGCTACTTTGACCCTAGGGTTTTTTTGGTACTAATGCTTTTCCCTTGATTGTGTTAGTGGTTGAATGATCAAACTTCTCTAAGAGGTCCTCATGTACACCCCATTCATGATATTCAACCTTTCCTATTAACTCCCTCGTTGGTGCTAGTTTAAGAATTTAGGGTTTTAATCAATAATACGATAATCAAGGAAAGGTATAGGAAGGTCACCCAGTCTTTCTCAATAGGAGTCAAAGATAAATAATAGCAAGGATACAATAATTCATAGGGTACTAACCAATTCTAGCAATTTCTCAAAAGATGGTAATTCACTCTACAATTTCTCTTCACCAAGATCTGCAAATTTTGTAGCTTTGTGCTTTAGGAATGAAATAATTGAAAGATATTATTGTGTATAAAAACATTAAATCTTGACAATTTATTCCACATGATTCGGCCATAACTTCTCTAATAATTCAAACAATTTGAACTCAATGGTTGAATTTGCTTTCACACCAAATTTAGCAAAGTTTAAATTAGAATTGTCAATCTTCACTTAGAAAACATCTGACAGTTATCGCAATGCCACGATCAATAATCCTCGTGCACTTTTCCACTATGCTTTTATACCAACTGTTAGATCAAATTAGATCTATGGTAACTCAGAACAACAATCATCTAGACCCACTTGACACCTAGATTCACTATCACCATTGGATGAAAGATATTTGACAGTCGTCGTTAAGTACTTTATGATTGGACCCCACTGTTGTGTCTTATGTCCTTATGGAAAATTGATAGTTGTCGCAATGCCGCAATCACAAATGTCTGATTACTTTTCCTTCATGGGATTGTGTTGGTCATCAAATCAAAAGAAAGATGTCAACCTCTTAACCCCTTTAGTAACTAGGCCTAGTGAATACATGTCATCAGATCTCCTCAATTGGATGATTGTTATAAAATAAAGTAGTTTGGTCCCACTTTCCTTACTTGGTGAGTATCTGATTCATCAACGGTTGTCACAATGCCAATGCCATGATCATTAATCATCTTGCATCTTTTAATTGTGGCATTGCACCGACTGTTGGACTGGAGAGGAAGATAAGCACTTAAATAAAGAGTCGAAACTTTAGGAAAAAGACACAAGGACTCAGGAAAATATTTAAAAGGTCACGGGGACTTTAGACTTCGGAAAAATTAAACTGTTCATGTAGGTAAATAAAAACCTAATAAGTAAGTCCTCACCTGATAGTAAATAAGACACATGCTTAAAAGGAGACTTAAGTGATTCCAAAAATTAACAACCAAATAGAAGAATAGAGGGTTGAACTAGGGTTTTATCTTTAGAATGAAGAAATTAGGGTTATTTCAACAAGGTAGTTAATTAGGGCTTTCTGGATCACAAGAAAACCTTTGGTAAATTGGAAACAAAATTTAGAAATATTTTCAGATAGCCATTAATCCAACGAAAATTCTTCTAGTATATGTTTCAAAATTCAAAAACTTAGAATTTATGTTGGAAAATTTGGCAATGCTAAAAGTGGCTCTGTCTAGGGATGTATGCCTCTTGCAGGCATGACAAGGATCTAGAATCTCTGGGACAAGCAGACCATCTATTAAAACAAAACTAACCTACACACACAACTTGAAACTGTTGGAGATTTTCCAGCAAGCCAATGTTGATTGTATGTAATTCATTGATGACAATATATGGTAAGTAGTGTGCATTGAAGTCTTATGGAGAGAGCCTTGAGCACATGATGTATGGATATGTTATTAGCATGATATCATAGACGCAAAGGTTGATTCTGAGTGAAGACAATTATACAGTTGCTTATATAGGCAGTGTTCCTGACAATGTCTCGGGAAGAGTTTTGTATGTGATTTTTAGTATGGTTGTGATGGAGCCTTGCACATTTATATTTATGTTTTAGACATGTTTTTGAAGCTATGTTCATGGATGTAGAGTCATTTGTGTAGTACAAGTTGAATTATGATGTTTCCAGTTGCCAGTTATAGTTTCTTGAGTTTATATGATGGAATCGACATTGTTTATATTGTTGTAGTAGTTGCACCTATCATTTTGATATGTGTGTTTTGTTTTGTGTTTAGTAATGAGTTAAGAATGTTTTGTTAAGAGTGCATAATGTATTTCAGCAAGAGAAGAAAGTTTCAGTTAATTTGGTAGAGCCGACTATGTGGAGTGAGGTGTCTACTCATATTGGGTTGTGCAGTCCTAATATATGTTGTGTGCTTGATATAGCTGTTGGAGATGTTATTGAAGAGTTATATTGTTTCTCTAATATGATTTAAAGGAATCTCTAATAGGATTACTTGATTATATCATTTGGAGAAAGATACTTATAGCCAGTCAGTTGTGATCGCTAAGTATGGTAGATAGTTGAAATAGAAGAGAAGAGTAGAAGGTGTGAAGTATTGAGCCATTAGTAAAAGGTCTATGTGACAAAGAAGAGAGTGTATGCTATTAATTGGAACTAATCAAGACATGAGTTTTAACTCGTAGCTCACTAAGATCCAGATATAGTGTATATATGTTATGCAAAAGGTTGTAGCCTTCACCATTTGAGCAGTGAGCTCCTAGACAGTGTGTCCTCACCCCTAACAGGGTTAATTATAAAATACTCCTAATAGGGTCCAACCTTTGACCAGGTCACTGTACTTAATGCATTGTAAAGATCAACTCCTAACAGGGTTGTAAGATCTTCTACTAGGGATCATTATACTCTAGTGCAGTTTATAGTGGGTGCTAATTCCCACCGGAGTTTTTACCTATTTGGGTTTCCCTGTAACCAAAATTATGGTGTTGTGTTAAGTGTTCTCATATTGTTTTTTTGCTTAATTTTAATTAGTACTTAATTTGATAAAGAATTGAATCTTTTAGATAATTGATTCACCCCCCCCCCCCCCCCCCTCTCTCAGTTATCTCTTGGGACTATTCCTAATAGAAACAAACACACAACCAGGAAAGAAAACTAATCTACTTGATGCAGGAGCATCTTAGGATTCTTGGCAATCCTTTATCAACCAAAAATATGTTTTTTTTGAAAGGTAGATTAGTAGTTTTAATCTTTTTTGGTGAAGTATTTTCTTGGTCTTGGAGTTTGGTTGCTCGGTTTCTATGTTTTTTGAGGTGCTCGGTCTCTACAGAACACTCGGTAACTGAAGGTGTTAGTTTCTCTTGGCACTCGGTGATAACTATGTGCTTGGTGATACTTGGTGTGGTCAGTTTACTGGCACTCGGCTATTTCTCTATTGCTTGGTGTTTGGTTACTGATGGGTCTCAATGTTTCTTACTGGCACTCGGTGTTCTTGCACACCGACTTGGTTGTTTGGATGAATCAGCTTAGCTGACTAGTATATTTAATTTGGGTCACGTTCCTTGAGTTGTGGATTGATCGTTGGATGTGTGGGGACCTAGATCTAGTGTGTTGTATTCTCCTATGTGGATCTAGAGGCCAACATGGATAATTTAATTATTGTTAAGATATTTGAGAGCTGGCCATATTTTGTATTTAATATTTATATATTTGTAAAGCTGACTTGTGGCTGGGATTTGGTATTTAAGAGGATGTTTGGGTAATTGAAGGGTGGAGGAGAGATCTAGAATCAGTTGGATCTGGATAGAAGGATAGAAAAGTTAGTAGCTTGCGAGCTTGGGAATAAGAAGATTTCTTGGTGGCATGTGTGCACAAGTTTAGATCTTTCTTGGAGTACCTACCAGTGTCCTGTTATGTTATAGACCTGGACTAGCTGAGGGGTGTATTGGATCCTGCATGATCTTGTAGAACTATTCTTTCTTTGTAATTGTCTATAATCAAGGCTTTATAGGGTGGCACATTGCATGTAATCAGTTGTTGATGAATAAAGATCTTTTTTTATTTTAGATCTGGTGTTATTGTTTGTAATTTCACTATGTTGTGGTTTGGCTGCAAGTTTTGACAGTCCTTAATTGGATCCTCCATCCTTGATTGCATCACTATTGCTCATGGATAATGAGAGTACCTTTAGGAAAAGTACAATAAAAGAAATTTTCCATGAACTGGAAATTCCAAAATGTTTCCAACCAAATATTTTAGGATATACAAATCAAATCCCCACTTGGCATTGACAAGATATGGTCCCAACCAAATTGGGTCAAATTTGTTGTGCTTGCCTTTATCTTCTAGCATGGCATTCCACATTAAGACCAGATCATCAATGTTAAAAATTCTAACTATAGTCCTCTTGTCATACAATTTTTTGTACTGGAGCTATGATTTTATATTTTTATCATGGGCTTCCCTTCTTGATTCATCCAATTGTATCATATCTTCCAATCTGATTTTCATTTCATTGTCCAAATCATCATCATATAATTGGATGAATTTATACATATGTAGTAAATTATTTTGTGGTAACTTGGCATAAATACCATATGCTAAATCAAAAGGGGCATGTCCAGTGGCCCTTTTTACTATCACTCTATCAACCCACAGAACTAGCTACAACTTTGAATCTCATGCCTTCTTGTTCTTATCAAACTTTTATTACTTGATTCAGCCTGACCATTACCTTAAGGGTGATAGGGAGCTGAATATGAAATTTAAATCCCATATTGTTGACAAAATACATTAAATTCTTCAAACCTAAAACACGTAGTGTTGTCCACTATTATAACCTAAGGACATCCTAATCTTGCTAGCATATTCTGCATCATGAAATCATTTACCACCTTGCTAGTGGCTCTCTCAGTGGGAATTGCTTCCACCCACTTAGTGAAGTAATATGTGGTAGCTAGGATCCATGAATGACCCCCACTTTATTTGTTTGGGATTTCTCTAATAAAATCCATGCCCCACTTCTAAAAAGGGGCTACAACTAGTATAGGGCTTAAGGGAAAATTTCCACTGAATTTTAATTTTCCTCCAAACCTTTGGCAAGCATCACATATTTTGACAAATAGGTGTGCATCCTTGAAGATACTGGGCCACCAAAAACTAGACCTTAATATTTTATGTGCAGTAGTCTTAGCCATGTAATGGCCACCACACAAACCTTCATGCATTGCTTGTAATAAGTTCTTAGCCTTATGATGTTTAACACATTTTAGCAAGACACCTTCATTACTTATCCACCATAATTATCCTTTAGTAATAACATACCTTACAGCATACAATTTCATAGTCCTTCTTTTGTGTTCATCCATGTCAAGAGGAAGAACTATTTTCTACAAGTATCCAATAATATCTCCATACCATTCATAACAATATAAATCAAAAATATATGGCCTTTGTTCTTCTTCAAGAACATTGATATGGTTAGCATCTATATTTCTTTGAGCTATGATTTTAGCTAACCCTAGTCCTCTAACCAACTTTTTTATTTGGATTTCAATATTGAACTCGTGGATCCTATTTATCCACCTGCATCTTCTTCCTGAGACTTCTTGTTGTACTAGAATATCCTTCATAGCAACACTAGGCACATGCAACTATAGTTTCTCCAACTAGATAACATTTAAAAGTTTCGATAGCCTTGACCAGTGCATAATCCTATTTTTCATTTATGTCATATTTCAACTCAACTGCTTGCAAGGATTTACTAAAAAAAGATATAGGCTGCTCAAAACCCTCTAAGTTCTTTTGTAACAATACTGCAGCAATGGTATGATAAGAAGAAAATGAAAATATCTAAAGGGGCTTACTTTAATCTTGTGTCCTCAATATAGGAGCATTTTTAATTACTTGCTTGATTTTACAGAAAGATTTCTTAGCTTCTTCATTTCATTCAAATTTTGCACCCTTCTTCAACATCTTGGAAATAGGGACATTGGTTTCAAAAAAGTTTGTGATAAATCATCTGACAAAGTTGATCTAACCAATTGGATCCCTTTAAAATTCCTTGGCAGTGGTACCTTATCAATCATAGTTACCCTCTCAGGGTCAATTCTAACTCCATATTTGGACATAATATGACCCAAAATTTTACCTTTTGTTACCTGAAAAGCACATTTCTTTGGGTTAAGAGAAACTCCATATTCTAAAGCTTTTACAAAAAGTTTCTCAAGATGGCCAGAGTGTTGATTTTCCTTTTATGAATAAGCTGTGAGATCATCCTAGTATACCACAAGAAACTTGTTTATAAAATCAGCAAATGCTACATACATGGCTCTTTGAAAAGTAACCCTAGCATTAGTTAAACCAAAAGGCATCCTAACATATACATATGTGCCCCATGGAGTAGTGAATGCAGTCTTGAATTGTTCAACATCTTTGACAACCACTTGCTTATTGTCTGAGAACCCATCCATCATAGACATCACTTTTGATCTAGTAACCCTTTGTAGCATGGCTTCCATGTTTGGCAACCCTTAATTATCCTTTAATGAATTTACATTCAGGGTACTAAAATATATACACAGCCTAATGTGCCCATTTTTCTTCCTTACTGGGACCAAGTTGGAAACCCGTGTTGAATGCCTGATAGGTTTAATGATCCTTGCATCACTCATTTTTTCAACTCTTCCTTCATTTTTGGTGCCAGAGTAGGCTTTATAGGCCTTAACTTTTTTCTGAAAGGTTTGGTGTCCTCCTTCAAAGGGATTTCATGTTGGAATAAATCTTCCCTATAGGCCTTTAAGTCATCATAAGACCAAGCAAAAACATGCCTATATTTTCTAAGAATATCTATTAAAGACTTTATTATTTCAAGAGTCAATCTTCCCCCAATATAAACATTTTTAGGGGTTCCAACTTTTCCTAAATTTATTTCCTCCAAACCCTTTGGTTTACTTATAGTCTTTGTTGAAAAAGACCTGTCATTAGTGTCAAATGCTCTTTCCATCACAACCAGACCCTTTGGAAATTTATTTGTTTTTAACTACAAGACCCTCTTTCCAAGGAGAGTGTCCTCATTTCTTGAGGTCTCTATATACCCACTGAAGTCCATTTCTCTTCCTTCAAGACTAGCCTTGCAATGTAAAATTCTTAAGATGTCCAGATCATCTTCAAAAACTTGCCAGTTTTCCATGTTGTCTGGTATAGAAGGTCTAGATTGAATCTCAACGTTGGATATCCCAACAAATATAATGTCCTTTGGCCTTAAAGAAATATTTTCCAATAAATCATCCATTCTATTGTGGCCCCTGTCCATCCAGTCAATCCCAAAAGCATCAAAGTGTTCTATCTCATCCCAAACAGCATTTCTGTATTGCTTCAGTCTTTTATTTTTTGATGCATATTTGGATCTTACCTGAGACACAACCAATTCTGAATCTCCAATTACTCTAAGGCTTTTGATCTTATTTTTTTATGCTAATCTCAATCCTATCAACAAAGCCTCATACTCTACAGTATTTTTTGTACAAGTAAACAAAAAAGTGAAAGAAAACTTGAAAGTTCTTTCAGTAGGGGAGATTAACATGACTCCTGCACCAAATCCCTCCCTAGTACTTGCACCATCAAAATACATGGTCCATAGACCATCCTAGTTTATAACATTATTTTTATCTTCAGATAAAAGTAAAGGTTCATCTACATCTTTGATCCCTCTGTCTTGCACTTGGAAGGAATTTACATCAGTATCCAGGAAACAATTCATATTTTCATCTTTAGTTTCCTCCTCAATCATATGGGGAGTTCTAACTTCCCTAGATACTCAGACATTTTCACCAAAAATATTAAATATTTCAAAGGATAAGTCACATTGAATACTTCCTCCCATTTATGCACTCCACTTCCTTGATAGCAACATTCCATATTGGGGAGATATGTCAACAACTAGGATACTCGTGGTCAGCAGTCTGCCCGAATAAGTTGCAAGCTTATAGGCCAAGGCTTTAATTGTCCCAATGATTGGTACCTCTCTAGAATCCATAGCTTGACACCTCTCATGAGGAGTTTCAACCTATAATCCCATTGACCTCATGATCTTAGCAGGCATAACTATATTTGATGCTCCTGAATCAATCATGCAATTTTTTAACATCTTCCCATTTATAATCAAGGTTAGCAAGAAAGGATCAACATATCTCAAAGAAGTATTTGCAACATTTGTATCTAGATAAATCTAGGATATTTCTGAAACTATTTCTTCCATGTCTTTCCCCTTATTTTGAGATTTATCCTTTGTCTTAGTACCTTCTATTTTTTGGAGACTTGTAGCAAGAACACCATTTATCCATGTAAGGGCTTTCTCTTTGTACTCACATATCCTCATAATTTCCATTAATAGAACTTTAACTATTATTTGAGACAACAACTGGGTCATATCAATATGTGTATATCTCACTTCAGAAAAATCTTGCTTAGTATGAAATATATCCCTATTCTCATCAAACTGGTCCCACTTTCCTTACTTGTTGAGTGTTTGATGCATCAATAGTTGTTGCAATGTCACGATCGTTAATCATCCTACATCTTTTCATTGTGGCATTACATTGACTGTTGGATTGGCGAGGAAGATAGGCACTTAAATAAAGTGTCAAAACCTTAGGAAAAAGACATGGGGACTTAGGAAAAGATTTAAAAGGTCACGGGGACTTTAGACTTAGGAAAAATTAAAGTATTCAAGTAGGTAAATAAAAACCTAAGAAGTAAGGCCCCACCTGATGGTAAATAAGACACATTCTTAAAAGGAGACTTAAGTGATTCCAAAAATTAACAATGAAATAGAAGAATAGAGGTTCGATCTAGGGTTTTATCTTTAGAATGAAGATATTAGGGTTATTTCAATAGGTTAGCTAATTAGGGCTTTTTGGATCACAAGAAAACCTTTGGTAAATTAGAAACAAAATTTAGAAATATTTTTAAATAGCCATTAATCCAATGAAAATTCATCTGGTATATGTTTCAAAATTCAAAAACTCATTATTTATGTTGGAAAATTTTGCAGTGCTAACACGAGTCACCTTCTAAAATAGTACTCCTTCCACCTCTATTTGTTAACCTAGCACCTATCCTCGGTGTACTACCTCTTGTATTCCTTGATGGTAGCTCTTGATACTGAAAATCCTTGTTAATCTATCATGTGTTAATCTTTTTCATAGGCTATTATACCTAAATCTACAAAAACCATAAAATTTTAGAGTTGCCAAGTGTTGTAAACTACCTTAAAAGGGGCCGAAATACTATTATTCACACCAAAAACAATAATAAAATTTGGAGATTCAGGGAACTGAGATGCAATTCATGTCCCATCGAGCGTGTCAAAAACTATTGTCAATCAAGATTGCACCTATACCTTGATGTGATATCTAGCTATCTTGTTGAAACATGGATACTCTCTTAGGTGGTGGGTTGTCCTAAAATGAGAGAAGAATATCTAGATGAGGTCGGTTCCTAAATAGTGCTCACCTAAAACTAAATTGTATACGAGGAAAGGGATAAAGAGATATGAATTACTAAAAATCTAAATAAGGTGATACACTAATGAATTTATTGTAGCTCTAGAAAAATAGCACAAAGTATCCAAAATTCTATTGACTCACAATACCCAGACAAACATGCAATTTAAAAAGTGACTCTAATGCAAGGATATGATTCTTCTTTGAAAGGGAAAACCTCAACGTTTCCAATCTTCTACAAATGATAAAGATCATAAAGATGGACCTACAACTACAAGTATCAATATTCACATATGCAATAAGGAATAGGGCTTAAATGAAGGATAAACACAACATAAAAGAAACAGATTCACAATGTTGTAATAGGAACCAATGAGAAGCAATTGGTGTATCTGTATAATCACTGCTAAAAAACCTCTGTTACAAAGTGTCCTTATAATTTTCTCAAAAAAAATTCAATGTGCAAGACTCTCCAAAAGGAAGAAGGTCCCCAAAAAATGAGGTTAATATACAATATTTAGGGCTCAAAACCCTAACTGGGAACCAAAAATAATGCATGAAAATTCATGTCAAAACTACAAATTGTGAAGAAACTCATCAAAATTTCCCTTAATCCCATGTCCAACTAACCTAAAACTCAAAGCTAACTTCAACTGCATGAAAAGATCCTCAAAATAGCCATTAACTGATGATAGAAACACTAAAAACTCCATCTCCTCAAAATGTAACTCCAAGTCAAAATTGAAAGTCTCCAAGTTATCATGTCATTCCATATTCTTGCATTAAAATAATCAATTGTTCTAAGTGTTTTATAATTTCAATACCTTATAATATTGACTTTACAATATAATGCACATGCAAGAGATTATTAATTTATCTCTTATTAAACTTAACATTTATTAAATTAATAATATTTAATAAATATTGAGTGGAATAATATATGTGAATAGATAAAATAATAAAAAATTTAAATGCCATTATTAAATGTATGTTAAATGATAAATGTACATTTATCATTTAATATACATAAATAATAATAATTAAAATTTTATGAGATGGAAAAATCACTCCCCATAAACCCAGACCTGAAATCATAATATGTCATATTTTAAAGAAAAGAGGGATCTGGTAGTAAAGAATGAGGAAAACCCTAAACATTATTTTGATTTGGCATTTTGTTCTTTTGTGGTGTTGCCATGTTGAGATGAAACTCGACTAGGGTTTGAGAGAGACACCATGGACTTTGATCAGGCTTGAGGGCTCTAATATTCATCATCATGACACAGGTACATTTGATCTTTTTGTAGCAATGGCTTTCCTGTTACAAGGGTTTCTTCTACATTTTTATTATTCCATGGCTATCACAGAATATATGAGGGTTACTGAAGCAATATAAAATTGCATTATTTATTCCTTCTTTTCTCTAAGTTGCAATCTTTGAAAATGGAACTTTATATGTTATTCACACTGGCATTATTAAATCACTTTTCTTTTATGGCCGAAAGTGTTGAGACGCTATGAATGAATATTATTTTTGTTCAACTATGTCTAGCTTCTCCTTTATTTTGTTATGTGTATTATTCGAAGCCAAGATTTTTTAAATAATGACATTATGTGGATCTTCTGTACCTACCATATCTTGAAGGTTTTATGTTTCATGAGCGTTGGGTTCTTCTTTTCCCTTGTTGTGATCTCTTTGTTACATTCATTTTAACATGGGCTCGGTTAATGAATACAACAACTCATACTTAATGATTTGTTTTTCTGAAACCCTAATCTTGATATTTCTGTATTTTCTTTAAGCACTGGGTTTGTATTAAAATTATTAAAAACCCTTCCTCATGGCCAAAACATTGGTACTATCAATGACTCTTTTCTCATTCTAAAAATGTAAATAAGGGTATGATGTAGCTTTGCAAAAATGAGTATTTTCTTTGAAACCATTATGTCTCTGACAGTGAAGGCTTTTAATCATATTTCTAAATGGTGTAACTTTTAATCTATGACTGTCAACTGATATGGATATTATGTACTTCTATGACTGAAGATTTCTTTGTACGCTTATTGATGACTTTTATTTAACAATCAGAATGTTTACTATCAATTCATGTCAGTTATCACATTTTTTACACTTATGATTCTGATCACAAACACTGTAGTTGATTTCCATACCTTGATTGATTTCCACAATATTTCTATTATTTTAATCTAGTAGATGCATATGAGAACCTTATGATTAACTCTAATATTGGCATGATTTTCCAGTTATTTTCTATTCAAATGCACACCTTCTAAAATTATTTTCCTCCAATTATGTCATGCCTACACATTCAATCTTCTGTAGCAATCAGTTAAAAAAAATATCAAAATTTTATCTCCTATAGTAGAATAATTACTGTCATATCTAAAATACTATTAGCGGATAATATTGGTATCCATTGTGTATACATTTGAGATAATTTTATTTATTGCACTAATGTGCATGCCCTGTTCACTTGATTTCATATATCCATGCTATGTATATTTCTTTTCCAAACAAATAAAACATGAAACATTGGAATCTCAAAACCTCCTATAGTAACACAATTGAATCCCAAAACTGGCTCATGAAGTCATTTTCTTTTTTTCTTATAATCTCATGTAGCATCAAAACTTCCTATAGCATTATAACTAGAGTTATGTAGAAATATCATTGGTTCTTTTAGAAAACTACTTCCTATAGCAAACTGATATTGTATTGACATGTAGTTACCTCCTGTAGCAATTATGATTCCTCCTATAGAAAATTTAGATTATGTAGAAATGTAATAGGCTAAAAGGTTTCATGATAAAAGGTGATGTCCCTTCAAAAGATAGTCTTCAATAGCTTCATTAATTCAACTGGAAGGTCCCATACCTATTATGTATGCCCCCTCTAGAGCCTCCTTAATCAATCTTCTCCTCTACATAACTTCGGTTGGAAAGTTTCACACCTATAGTTTATGGGTGTCCCTTCTACAACCTACTTGGTCTTCATACCTGTATCTACACATGAAATAAACAACATTAGTAAAAACATGTGTTTCTTTCTCTTTCTTTTCCTTCTTATTTTCCTTGCATCTTTTAACGCGCTATCTGCATAAGCACATTGTAGTACATAGAGTACTGTAGAGATGTTTAGGAAAAGTTCCATTGCTCATTTCTTTTGAATTGTCCCTTCTTATTTCATTTTTTATAGGTCTAATCAAATCTTGGAGATGTGGGCCTGGATCTTCATCACAATTAAACTAACAACCTCCCATTCAGGCAATAGAGACTTTACATCTCTCTTCATCACTTTTTGTCTTGCAATGTATTTATTCAGATAGTGTTTTAGAAGTTTCCATAGCTTGTGTAGACCTGAATGTATTATATTAAATATCATATCATTGAAATATGAACATCATTGTACCTTTGTAAAATAGTTTTGAATAATATGGCAATAAAATGCACTATTTTTGTACTTGTATATTAGTTTTGAATAACAATGATTAAATTCAATGTTCATGCATTTATGCTTTCTTTTCTTGCACTTTGAAATTTACTTCCTGCATTCAAACAATTCTTTAATATTCATGGGCAACAACTTTAAAACACATAACTCAATGTATAAGCAAGCCCATGACTCAACAATTTAGTATGAAAACTAAATTAGTAACAATCCCCAAATGAAATATTTTAATAATTTATTTAAAATGTAGGGATAATCAATATATCTAATCCAAAATAATATCTTAACAAACCATCAAACCTCTCTAATGAATTTCTTTCAAACTCACAAGCATTAAACAAAATTATGAAAATTTGTATGCACCTTTCAAATTTATTGCAATAAAATAAACTAGTTTTCTATCATAAAAAATAAAAATAAAAATTCTACAAATCTAATGCAAATTTGGAAGCAAGATTGAAAGCAAATTCACTGCGAACTTCACCAAAGTTTAGGAATAACTTATCAAATTTAAATAATATTAATGATAAAACATCATGAAAATAGAAAACACATGGTCTCAAGGATAACATGAACTTATGCAACCCTGAATACACCTAGAACCAAATTGCAACTTCTCAACCCTCACATGCAACATGCAAACCCAAATAACTGAGAACTATTGTCACTACCAATAATAATCTCTAAATAAGATTATTCTATGGTAATCCTTGACTCTCATCTTAGATAACTAGGTATTTATCTAACTCTTGTCTTTAGATCTCCTATAAACCTTAAAAAATATCATCTAAAAGTATCCTTCTCTCCATTGGTTTATCAACCACTAAATAAACAAGCATAAGCTTTGATAAAATCTACAACAAGAAAGAATGAGAAATAAAGGAAAAATCATGTATAAATCAAAACGCTTTCAAATCCAATATTGGGCTCCAAGATCCCATTCTCAAGGAAACAAAACCTTCATTTTTCCAAGTTCCTCCAAACTTCTACAACTTCTAATGAAAAATTGCATTTCTCAAAACTATCAAAAAATTACTATTTTCCAAAAAGATGGGTTGTGTGAAGTTTCCCAAATCTCCATGCCAAAAGGTGGGAAATATTTAAATTAAATATATTTGGTATTTAAATAATATTCAAATATCAACTAAATTATCAAATTTATTATCATTCCCAAAACTGTCTTGAATGATCTTGATTTTCTATTTTGAGACTATCGACTTACTATTTTTAGTAAATTTTCAATTTTAAAAAATTCAAAATAGGGACATGACACCTTTTCCATTGGATGATCCTCCTAATATTAAACATATTATTTTCCTACAAGTTGATCTTATGGTTTCTTTTTGTAGCTTGTAATAAAGATTCTCCCCTCTCGCTACCCACACCACCCTCATCTTCTCAACATTTATCTCCCTCATCTTCATCCCCTCCATCTCTCCCTTGGCTTCAAAATCTCCCCTTTCATCCTCTCCTTTATTGCCTATGTCTAGGCACTACCACAAAAAAAAGGTCTATGAGAGGTATGGGATAATGTGCTAACCACCAAGAATCATAACAAAGAGTTGTACCAATGTTGGCCACATATGGTCTTACTCCCTACTACACTAGCTCAAACTCATATAACTTTGTAATATCAAATAGTTGAACACTAACCATGGGACCTCATGCTACATCCTCTTAATCAGATTAGTTGAACTTTTCAATCTCAATCAAGACATTTTGTCTATCACAAATTGTCATAGTACCCATTTTGACAATTGTTGCTTGATGATGTGTACTAATTGATTAATCTTCCCAATAAGGTATTGTATCTTCCTATAGTAAGGAAAATTATTTGCATCATCATCCTATCCATTATAGTGTTTATATAACCTCTAGCTGAATGTGACCAATATTTAAGTCTCATTCCATCAATATCCTATATGGCCCAGCTATCAATAGGTGACAACTCTAGAATAACAATATACATAAGATATATTAGGGCCTCTAAATATATCATACATTATCCAAGTAATTATGGTGTTCTCTCATTTCCACACATGAAGAAGAGTCACACTAGATCCAAAAAGACATCCATATTTGTAAGAAACATCATGGAGTTGGTGGCATAGCATCACTAGAAATCAATCCCTAAAAAAAATATTCCCCTTAGTCATCATGTATCTGAATACTCTACCTCATCCAATATGGAATCATTGTCTTGATCAATCTAGAAATAGAATCCCCACAATTATTGATGCTAATATAATAGGCAACTAGTAATAATGATCCATCAACACCTCAAATTGGATTCATAGTCCTCAATATCTAGATCATCAATAATAAATAGTTACACTAGTGCAACCTCTCAGGTGTCTATATTATATCCTAGCCATGCACTCAGTGTTAATAGGAATCCTAAAGATCCCCCAACATCCTACAATGTGATGGATCTCTAGTCAGAAAATGAATTGATCTTGTCCCACTGTACCATCTCTCAGATAGTGTAATCATCATACTTTATTTAGCTTGAATATTGAGAATGAAAGTAATATGAAATGTCTTGATTTCTCCTTTGAATTCTCACTTGTTATCATCCAAATACTACCTTAGTGCCAGTGATTTAGGATGACTCTCTCATGTGTATAATGGTAGCCACACCTAACTACATTAATTATATGTACCATGCCAATGACTACACTAAATACTTGCTAATCTTATTAGTTATTTTGTGAAATTTTAGCCACAAGGATTTGTTGACTTTTTTAATCAATTGTGTCATTTGACCATTCACATGAGTTGGTTTCCAAAACATGCATTATTTGGCTAACTACTTATGTCATGCAAGTCATTTTTAGTATTTGTATTAACATGCACTTGTACCACTTGCTAACATTTGTGGTATTTTATCTTACACATGTAGCTCCATGAAAAATTATGAGAACCATATCAAATATGATGAATTGATGCACATTTGCATCAATCTTGACATTTGTGGCACACACTATAACATTTATTGTGCATAATCTATACGAAACACATGTTTCCCTAGTTTGTAGGCCCTAAAACCATAAAAATGATAAAATGAAAATTCTAGGAATAGATACATATTAGGGGACATATCCATTTTCTCACCAAATTTCCTAATTATCATTGGATGATGATTTTCTTCTGGAATTTCTCCTTTTCTTTCCACACTTCTTAAATTTCCAAATATCCAAGAATAAATGGGCACAATTTAGGATATTGGACTCCCTAGGACCCATTTGTAGGCCCCCATTGACCTAGCCCTCCCACCCCATGTCCTTTAAGTCTTTTTTATCCTGCATTACCTTACCCTTCAACCTAGCTCTACCTTTCCAAATTATTTTTCATCCTCTCCAACATTTCATACCTTATCTACTTGTCATGAAATTAGTCTCAAATTATTATTTTTGACCAATGTCTTGAGGGCCACAACACTTCCATCTCGTATTCTACCAGGGCATGTGTTGGGTAAGGACATTCATAATTTAGATCTACTTTGAATCAACACTGAAAATGCATTATCTTAAAGAGGGGAAACATATAGATATTGAAAAGTAATCATCACATTCTACATCAATTACACAAAAGTATTCTTAAAAACTAATTAAATAATTTTATTATTTAATTAGTAGCTAATATTATTCTTTCATTTTTATTCAAAATTTGAATTTATCTCCATCACATTTTATTAAATAATTTTTAATTAATTATTTATTTTGTTTCTTCTAAATTTAATAATTTAATTTTAATTATTTAACTAACTTATTTTTGCACAAAAATTAAATAATTTTTAACTATTTAACCCTATTAATATCTCCACCTTCCTCGCTTAACTACCACTCACTCTAATTTCATTGATCAATCAATCCACTTCACTAAAATTATGCACTTAGTTCTCTTCGTCATGCAATTAGTTAACTCAATGATTTTCTTAATCAATTCATCTCATCCATTATCATATGTTGATCTTTAGATATGTTGCATGATTTCTCCACCAATCATCAATATCAAATAAACCTATACAATAAACATTTGTTCATCTTTTTGCTAAACACAATCTTTGAGCTTTCATACAACCACACTAGAAATAGTGCTTTTGCAAAATATAAGAGTTGCATACCATCACTTGAAAGAAAGCTACACAAAGAAATAAAAATAAGAAAGGCTTGTGTAAGGTTTACTTTGTTGTGTATTTAATTGGTTTCATGCACTATCTTAAATTTTTTATTTGAGATTAGAACACTATGTGAATCCCAGGGTTTTATGGTTGATCTATTGAAGATTCATATTATTCAATTTATGGTCTTATGCATATTTATAAGTAATATTGGGTCTAACTTATCCTTATGATTGGGTAGTAAATTTATTCATAACTTGTTATATCATCTCCAATTAGATGGATAGATTGAGGTGCTCAAGAAATTCTTGGATGATCATATTTGATGTTTTATTTTAAATAGACAAGCGAGGAGTGTAATAATCACAACTAGTAGAATGGAGTGTAATAATTCTTTCCATACTTCATGTAGAATATCTCCATTTGAGCTCTATCTAGATGCACCCAACATATATTACTATGTGTGAATGTTTTACACCTTCATCAAATTAGGATAATCAACTACAATTCTATGAAAATACAAAGAAAATTTAAACTAAGAATTGAAATTAACATCCATGACATCTCATGGTTCTCTATCCAAGCTTGGTAAGTAGAGCTCTCAGCCTATTCTCTACTAGTGACAATCCTAGAATGAGAAAATGATAGTACAATGCTTAATCTAGCTCTCAAACTCTCAAAATGATACAAAGATTGATTCAAATGCTTATGATATGCTCTCAATTGCTCTCAATTTCTCTCAATTGCTATGAAAATGCCTATAATGATGATGCTTTGCAAATGAATTTCTAAGATATCTTATGCTCTAAAAATGACTCTTATTTATAGTAAAATCCCAAGGGTAGGGGGTAGAGTTATTTAATCATGATTTAGCCTTGGTTGAGTCAAAAACTTTGAAATGTTTTTAAATGGGGGGACAATTTAAATGGTTGTCTCAAAGGTTTGGACAAGAAGACAAATTTGAGTGGTTGAGATTCAAAGTTGAAATGTGTGATTGAGATTCAACTATTTTGGAGTGATCCATGTGCTTTTGTTCTCAATTCTCATTGGTTGCTTAAATGTTGTTGAAAGATATTAGGATAAATTAAATTCCATCAATTAATTAAATTAGCCATGTAAGGGAATAGGTTCAATTTGATTTTTGATTTAAAACTATACAATTAATTGATTAAAATCAATTATATAGTGTTTTTCACCCCTTTAAGCTTGTATTTAATTATTTGATGTCATGATTTGATTTTTCCTTTGATTTAAATGATTTTGTCCAATTTTGATTAATAAATATCCATTTAAAATTGATTTGATCCATTTTGATGAGAATTGAGCATTTTGTAAAGATTTTGCAATTTGATGGTTTTAAGATACTTGCCCAGTTTTTGATGTTTACAAATGCCCCTCTTTGGATTAATGTGTGTAGCACATTGATTCAAAGAAAATTTGATGTCCTGATCACTGATTTGATTCTTGATTGATTGATACAAAACTAATTTGAAAAATTATGCCACATGCCCTACTAATAATAGTTCAAAATTTTTAATGCCCCAGATTCAATGATGTTTGATTTGATACTCTTATTATGCCCCCTCAAAAATGAAAACAAATTGATCACCAGATAGAAAAATGATAAAATTGATTGATAATTGATCCAATATGTTTTCATTTCTAAAAACATTGATGATAATAAAGGTCACAACAAATGCCCTAGTTTGATTGTTATGTTTTTTGATGAAAAAAAGCTATGATTGAGAAAATTTTGTTGATGTCTCTGGATGAATGATTGTATATCCAAGATAGATAGGTCTATTGTAGTTAAGCTAACAAGTGATTAGGATATCAGGAGAATGGTACCAATGAATGTGTGATTTGTCAATCTAATCTGATAGGAAAACTGATAGTAGAACACTGATAGGTAGATAACTGATAATTCACTCTCAAGACATAGAGACACAAACAAAATGGTGATAGTGCTCAAGAAGAGAAAAGAGTGCTTTGATTGATTGACTTAAAATAATCCACTAATATAGAATACTGATATGATTCCCTTGATTTGCAAAATAGGCACATTTTCGTAAGCTATACATATGGACCGTAGCTTCTTGGATATTAGATCTAGGTTAGGAGTTGACCCAACCAGAGTATCACATCATTGAGATGTGTGGTTTGAGTTTCCTTCTAGACATCTTGTGGTTTCAGCTGAACCATGGTCTATTGACAGCTGTGGCAAAGCGTTGGCACTCTAACCACAATACCTTCCATTTACCACTTGGGGAGATGACTATCACTCTGGAGGATGTTTACAAATTTCTCCGTACTCTAACTCAAGGTGAGATGGTCTATTATGATTTAGTATATGATGGCACTATCTGCAGACAGGTATTTGGGGATGATACCATTGGTGATGATATGATTACATGGGCACAGTTTTCTTCATTTCCCACATTGCCAGTACTGTTAGATGCAGTGATAGGTGGTTTACTACTTCCTGATAGGTGAGGTCAAGGTTTCTTTGTTGGATGGGGCTGCATTCTAGAGGATTTTCTTGCACATCCTTGACATTTTGATTGGGGTTCTTACATTCTTGCATAGCTATACCATGATTTGCACAAGGTGGTTTATAGATCAAGTGCTTCATTATTAGCAAGTGCAGTGATATTACAATTGTGGGTATGGGAGCATCTTCCCATTACTAGGCCATTGTCAAATCATATCCACTGTCGTGGCTATCCTTATGCATTTTTATATAGCAGCATGGTTTTCTAGCATCATCTGGACAAACTAGAGTTTTGGCATCGCATGATTGATGATATAGATCAGGTTGCATGGAGACCATATCTGGCCTGTGAGGGTTGGTGGGAGGATGATGATGAGCTCCCTTATATGTTTTCTCCTCGATTAATGATTAGTTGATCACCCCTTGTGATTGAGATATTTTTCTTTGGTCATGTTTCTAGACAATACGGCAGATATTAGGATATGCCTCAGGGTATGGCTTTATATGCTCGCGTCCAGGCAAAGTGATCAATGTGGGGGGCACAGATTGATTTTCAATTTTCTTGTGACCAAATTGTTAGGATGATGTATGGAAGATGGGATATATTAGAGCACATGGCAGATGTTGGGATGTCTATGGAGTACAGAGAGTGGTGGTCCTAGAATAAATTTTTGAGATTTATAGATCCTGTTGGGCTGATCCCAGAAAGAGATGAGCGATCAGATGATGATGGCAGGGATGATGGCAAGGATGATGGTGGAAGACCTAGATGACATTGAGATCCTAGAGGACAAAGAGCTCCTTGGATCATTGCTAGAGGATGACTTGCGCCATGGGTACGGGGTGGACATTGTAGGGATAGGGTTGTCAGACAGGTTCAGCTGGATCAAGGACCTGGGTTTGTTCATCCTAGAGCTGCATTAGTATAGGGATAGTAGAGATAGCAGAGAGTTAGGTGAAAGGATCACATTTATGCTACTAGACAAGTTCTTGGTGGATAGGATCCTTTGGTACATTTACATCAAGCTTCAGTAGCTTAGCATGGGTAGATTCTAGCATAGCAAGTGCCTCCACAGATACCTATGTCTCAGGATATGGGTCAAACTTCTCAGGCCTCTCCTAGTATAGATACTTTGTCCCATGATGTGCATTCATTATAGATAGGTCTATTAGTATTGGTTGGTCGACTGGATTAGGTAGCCACTATGATGCAGCAGTTTATGACTATTATGGCTCAGAGGTCGACTATTGCAAGTACTAGTCAAACTCCTACTCAGGATAGACTAGATGAAAGGGGACTAGATGGATCAGGTGTAGGTGATGGATTAGGTGGCTCTACAGGATCTTGATGATTGATTATGGATCTTCTTTGATGATTTGTATCATGTGATATTTATTGATCAGGACTTGGATGTATCATTTTGTCGATGATAGTGTATCTTTGATATATAGATTTGATGGATCATTGATGTTATGGACAGTTATATGATGATGGACTTTCCTTGATTCTTGTGATGTGTTTATGTGAGATTATCTTTATATGTAGTTGTATTATGATGTTTATGATGCATTTACTTTTGAGTATGTTATGGATGCAATGTATCTTATATATGATATAGATAAATGGATGCAAATGATAATGTAACTTTGATATGCTTTTCTAATTTTCAATGTATGGATGAAAATGTTTTATTATGGAAAGTATGGATATGATGAATGAAACTTTGTTTTTGATTTTTTTGATGTATGCAACTCTTAATGAGCTATCCTTAACTAAATGTATGCAAATGATGAATGAGTAATGAATCTATTTTCTTTTGATTTCTAATATAAGGATAATGAATAATGAGTAATGCTATGAATGAATGCAAAAGATAATCTCACATGATGGATTTGAACCAAGGATAATGTTGATTGAACCCCCTCTTTTATGATTGATCAAGATAATGACTGAACCCCTTTTCCCTTGGAAAAATAACTACAAACCAATGCACTTAATCTAACATGAAAATGCAATGCAATGCAACTAAATTGTCACTAGCTTTTAGCAAAGAAATGCCATTGAGAAATATTTTCATCATTGAGCATTGTAGGACTAGAAAGAAAGTACAACCATCACTGACCACATCATGATGATATGAATACCACTTTATATCACTTTTGGTAACCTTTTGAAGACTAGTACAACCCTCACTAGTTGAATGACCAACTATGGGAGTATGAATACCGGTTTCAATGGATTCAATGTTGCAATTGGATTTTGGTATTAAGATATGGAAGATCTAAATAGCCAAGGTATCCATTTTCATAAAAAAATAAAGTTCAACCCTCCATCCCATATGAAAATCCTTGATGGTTCTTTGATAACCATGTCGTTAGACAAATTCACATAAGTTGTTGGATCTCCCTCAAGATAGTCACTTAGAAAGAATAAAAATAATATCATGTCTCCATCATCGCCAATCTAGTCGAAACATCATTGATTAGCTAAAAAGATATGATAAAAAGTCAATTCAATATCGATCATCAAAATCTTCAAGTGTTTTGTGATGTATCAAGATTTTCAAAAAGAATTTCCAAACATTCTGATCATTCAAGTGATGTCAATTTTTAATCCTGAATAATAAATTCAATGAAGGTTCAAGGATCAAGTTGTAGAATCAAAATACTTGGTTGTGAACAATGATATCAATCAAAGGTTCAACAAAATCTCTCTTCTGAAGCTCTGATAATTCCCTCTCTGATGTGTGATAATAAAAAAAAATAGTGCGTATTGAATCCATTTGAGTTTAATGCATTGCTTCATGTGAATTGATGCATGTTTGTTGAAATCCACTGATTAAGATAAAATGCCCCTAGTTGGATAGGAAAAATGTTGGACTTGGGAAAACTTCCAAAATATTACAAAAGCTCGGTTTATGCAAGATGCAGCTCAAAGCACTTTATGTAAACATTTTTATTTTATTTTTGGATTTTTGGATTTTTTACTTTTCATATTTTTAGATTTTTACCAGCTCTCAAACAAAATCACATTGGTTTGCCACCAATGTCTAGCAAAATATAGGACATGAAGGATGGATTTTCAAGTTGATGGCTTAGAGATGGAAAGGCCATAATGGATGAAGCATGCAAATGTGATCCATAGGACCATCTCCTCAAGATTACCCAAGCTAAGGAAAAATGATATAGCAATGTGTAGCATGTTTTTGGATAAGCCATGGAAGCCAATGATGCAGTGCTAGATAGCCTATAGGATAACAATCTACTGTCATGAAAATGAGGGATCCAAAAGAGTAGACATGTCAACAAGTTTTTTGATAACAAATTTTGTATTTTAAATTCTTCATTTTGATCAAGACCAAGGGGTCAATTTGGGTAATATGTGGATAAGATAACATAATCAGGATAAAGGGGTGATGGAGGTTATGAAGAGATGTTTTGGGATTATCGAAAGATTGTCAAGGAATAATGAAGGTGAATTTGGGATAAGCAAGATCATGATAGGGTAACATGGATGCAACAAGTAAATAAGTTGATGAAAAGGATAACAGATGTCAAGATACTTAATTCTCATGGATGTGTTCAACCTTTTCAAGATTAAAGGTGAGAGAGGGAATATGGATGTAAGTGAGATAAATGATAGGAAGATGGAGGATAGCATGGATGAAACTTGCCCCCAAGTGTAGAGTACAAGAAGAAGGAATTACGCATGACACCTATTTGCCAGGTTTTCAACATGGTATTTTGTCCAAGGTGCCACAAGAAGTGGTTTTCACCATAGGATAGATTTATTTCTCTTTACTTTTTCTACCAAGGTGCCTATTGCTAGGTTTTCATCAAGGCACTTTTTTTCCTTTTGTCTCTTTTTTTTGTATTTTTGAATATTTTCCCAACATCGGGATCTTTGGACAATGCTCTTCTGAAAGATATGCTATAATAAACCATGGGTGTGACTAGGATGCTCAAAGATATTGACAAGGTGACAACAGAGGATAGATATGGAGGATAAAGGTAGGTGGTGGTAAAGGTTATATGTCATAGATTGGATAAGAGGGATGGAAATATGGAAAGTAGGTATTGTAAAATGAATGTGAGGATAAGAAGAAGGTATGTTGTAGATGGAAATGTTGGAAAGATCAACTTTGACACACACTTTGAAGAGTGGTGGAATGATGGAGTAACAATAGATGAAAAAGGTAAGGATCTTTTTGAGGTAGTGGATTTTGGGATGTAGGAACCCAAATTAGACTTGGAAAGTGGAAGATGTTTGGAAGGAGATGGAATGGAAGCCTTTGGAAGCTTGAATGTCAATTTTTATTTTTATTTTGTGTGCAAGTCTTTGAAAAGTGATTTGGGAATCCACATAATCTTTGATTTTTCTTTCTTTTGTGATTCTTTTGAATGCATTTCTTCAATGAGGGATTTAGGAACCCACATTTTATTTGATTTTTCTTTTTGCTTGGTGGACCTTTGCAACCTTCTGGATATTTCATTTTTCTTTGTGGACCTTTGTGGTCTTTTGGATATTTCATTTTTCTTTTCATTCACATGTCAATTAGATGGGACATTGTGATTTTTATACACATATGGATTCTTGGATTTATGATTTTTATGTTGCACATCAAAATTGCTTCCAAAAGACTTAGGAATTGTGGATGAATAGGAATAATATGGAGGATTCATATGGATTGGTGTTTGGACATTCTTCAAGTATGTGTGCCTTCGTTGATCTTGATACATGGTAGGGTAAGTGAATGGAGAGCTAGGGATGATAAGAATGGCTGATGGAGGAATATATAGACCTAATATGGATGGAAGGGATGAAGACTTTTTTTTTGGGACATAGGAACCCAAAATGGAATTGGAGGATAGTGAAGGCATATGGTTGCATTTGAATGGAGGGGTATAAGGTGTGAAAGGGATATCAACATCTTTGAAAGGAGCTTTATTTCCAAGGTTCTCATCTTTAAGATTTATCTTTATACCCATAGGCCCATGAGTAGCTTTCATAGGAACACATTTGATAGGATCAACTAAAGCTTGAAGGGATTTATTATCATGCAAGGGATTTGGAAGAATGATGGTTTCTTGAGGTGAACATGGAGGAATATGACAAGGAAATGATGGGATACTTTGATCTTGAAAAGGATCTTCAAATGGTGTAGAGAGGGTATTTTTCTCTTGATTTTCAATATGCTCATTGGAAATTGTGGAAGGGATATCTTGATCTTGTTTGGGAAGTGGAGAAAATATGGAACTAGGAAGGGTACTTTGTTCTTGGAATGGAAGGATATCATCTTGGAAGACATGAAAGGATGCAAGGGGATCATCACAAGGTTATATGAATATGGGACCTTCATCAAATATGGGAGGGGATTGTACATAATCTTGATCTTGATCTTTACCGATATTTGTTTCTTTTCTCTTTGGATTATCCTCTTGACATGGAGCCACTTCTAAGGACAAGGTAGATGTTTTGATATGTGTGGGGGATGTTTGGAGGAATGATGTAGGATCCTTTTGAATGGGTATAATAGGCATTGAAGCACATGAAGCTTTGGGGTCCAAGATCTTTGAAGCATGAAAATGATCTACAGCAAGATGTAAATAAGCTTGGGTTTCTTTTAGAGGTAGCCCTTGAGGGTAGATATAGTCAACATGAAAAGTGTCATCATTAGGCTCACTCTTTGATGGAGGAATTTTGGATAGTTGTGAAGCTTTGTGAAATGGATGAAGGATGAAAGGAGTACAAGCTACAGGAGAGACCTTGCTAGATGGAGGTTTGTGAGATGGACGAAGAATGAAAGGAGTACAAGTTATGGGAGAAACCTTGCTAGATGGAGGCTTGTGCCTTAGATCTTTCTTGAGAGTGGTACCTTTCTCTTCATACTCTTTATCATCTTGATTACAAATAGGATTGTCATGAAATTTCCCTTGATCCAAGATAGGTTTGTTTCTCTTAAATGCTTCTTTTTGTGAGGAAGATGAAGATACAGATGGCCCATCATCATAAAGAAAAGGCCAAAGTGATCTTAATGATGGATTTTTAAATTATGTATCTTTTTATTTTTCCCTATTCTTCATCAAGGTTTATGTGTCAGAATTATGAGGAAGCTTAGCTCCTGATTGAGCTAACTTTATGAAATATGCTTCTTTATCCCTCTTCAAAATTAATTGCATTATTTCCATAAACATGGGATCTTGGGATGCTTCCAAAATTTCATCTTCAGACACATCATCATTTTGATTCCTAGGGAGATCTTGGTCTTGGTTTTGATAATTATGCTCCATAATAGAATTGATTTGTTTCTCAAATAGACTCATCATTATAAATGTTTTTTCAGGAATATGATCTATTTGTTGCACTGATAAAGAATATCTCTGAAAAGGGTATCCAAAAATGATTTCAAAATATTTCCAAACCTTCAGGAAATGTCCATTATTTTCCCCTCTTTGTTTATGGGTGTCACTTGCCAGTGTGTAGGTGTGACTTAAAACTTAGTACGCGGTTACTGGAATATTCCTAGGTGGAAATCTACAGATCAACAAGCGGCTTTTTCCTATTGATAGGCATTTCTTAACTTTTTCCAGATGTTTCTTAAAATGTCATAGGCATGACTTTCTTATTGACAGGCATTTCCTAAATAGTCATAGGCATGACTTTACTATGTATAAATGATTTTTCTCTTTGGGCAAGTGGCACTTTGTAGACTAGGTTATAAATTTCAAATTTTAAAAGTTGTAAGATCAAGCTTGTAGAATATTCTTGCTTGAAAATGAAGTACAAACGCAACACACACATCAAATTTGTACCATATCCCTAAAACCACACTAAAAGTGTATGTTCTCGGTCATTTTTCACAAGTATAAACAAGAATATCTTCCAAGCAATCTACCTAGAGTCAGATTTGGCTTTTAAACACGTTTGGCTCTAAAAGGTAGATTACAACTTAGCAAGTTTTTAATGAACACCTTCATTCTAGATCATGTCAAGCTCTTTTACCCACTTGTGGGCTTCCCACACATACAAAAGCATGATTTGGTGCAATCCAAAAGGACTACTAGAGGAAGTGAAGAACACTTGCACACAACCTAGTCACTCTCCTATTAAGGAAGAATGTATTTGTTTATAGTGGGTCGGATAGTATTGTGGCTAAAGTGATTGTCTCACACTTGGGTCATTCCCTCTCACTATCCTCGTAAGGAAATTCTCATGAGGCAAGCCCTCTAATTCTCTAATTTATCTAGCATGTATAGAAAAATAAGAAATCAAACTTAGTTCAACAAGTTTGGGAATTTGGTTCACTTAGAAAGTGAAGAGCATATCCCTATTGTCGTTCCTTGTTCCAAACACTTCAAAAAGATTTGTTCTTTTTCAATCTCTTGACAAGGAGATTCTTATAAAATGAAATGTTTGGTTAATTTCTCATCCCTTTCTTTCTACCAAATTGGACTAACATTTTTGGCTTTTTGATCCACTTCAAAAAATGGAGAGCATATGCCTAATGCTTGTTCAATTTGACAAATAGTAAGGTTTTTCTATTAAGCTAGATCCAATGAAAAGCCACAATTTAAGAAAAGCAAGCTTGATGTGAAAAATACCTCTTTTTGTAGCTAGCAAAGGCTAGGCGCTTTTATAAGGTTTTTGATATTTTTTTTCTTACTCACCTAGTGGCTATCGTTCCTACTCTGGCTCCTCCAACAAAATTAGTCAACACAGCCATTCAAAGTGAAGGAAACCACAAAGGAACAATTGAGATGCAATTAAGTGTTTTTGACAAGATTTTTCCAAGAAATTTCAACAACTTAATGCCAGAAAATTTAATTTAAAGTAGGGAATTTCTTCTTATAAGCATCTAACACATTAATGTAATGCTTGTAAAGCTTTTCTTCAAATTCCAAACTATCTAAGATTGCAGCAATATGAATCTCTTTTTGACGTTTAATTTGAGTTCTTACCTCTTTTCTCTCTTGTGTGACTTTGCTCTTTAGTTTCCATACTTTTCTATGTTTTCTCATCTGCAGGAAAAACACAAACATAGAATAAGAAAATAGAATTTAATGATCTGATAGAAAATTTAAATAAAAAATGCTAAGCATCATTTATCAGCTAAAGAGCGTCAGTTAACAATTATTAGGCATAACTTTAAAATTCACAGGCGTCACTTTACAGTGACTCAAGCAGCTTTTAAAAATTACTAAGTGTTATAGCTAGTGTAAATTGAGTACGATAAAATATCCAAAATGGAAAAGTACAACTAGTAAGTGTCAGTTAACAGATACTAGGCATGCCAAATAAATGCAAATTGCGTAATAGAAATCATCACAGGCGGCAAAGAATAGCTAATAGGCATTGGTTCTCGAATCTTAGGCATCATTGTACACTCTTAGGCGTAACACTTTATCTCACAGGCGTCAGAAGAAGAAAAATACAGAAGAGAAATAATCTCTCAAGCGTCAATTAACTATTGCTAGGCATCGACAGAATGCTTAGGAGCATCATTAAATCCTTTGTAGGCATCACTTCTCCTATTTTTTGCAAAATTCACATAAAAGTAAAGACAAAAACACACAAAACTTGATAAAAATGATAGAAATGAGGCTCAAAGCCCCACTGTGGGTGCCATTTGTGTGTGAATATTTTACACCTTCATGAAATAAGGATAATCAACTATAATTATATGAAAATACAAAGCAAATTTAAACTAAAAATTTAAATTAACATCCATGACATCTCATTGTTCTCTATCCAAGCTTGGTAAGTAGAGCTCTCAGCCTATTCTCTACTAGTGACAATCCTAGAATGAGAAAATGATAGTACAATGCTTAATATAGCTCTCAAACTCTCAAAATGATACAAAGATTGATTCAAATGCTTATGATATGCTCTCAATTGCTCTCAATTTCTCTCAATTGCTATGAAAATGCCTATAATGATGATGCTTTGCAAATGAATTTCTAAGATATCTTATGCTCTAAAAATGACTCTTATTTATAGTAAAATCCCAAGGGTAGGGGGTAGAGTTATTTAATCATGATTTAGCCTTGGTTGAGTCAAAAACTTTGAAATGTTTTTAAATGGGGGGAAAATTTAAATGGTTGTCTCAAAGTTTTGGACAAGAAGAAAAATTTGAGTGGTTGAGATTCAAAGTTGAAATGTGTGATTGAGATTCAACTATTTTGGAGTGATCCATGTGCTTTTGTTCTCAATTCTCATTGGTTTCTCAAATATTATTGAAAGATATTAGGACTAATTAAATTCCATCAATTAATTAAATTATCCATGTAAGAGAATAGGTTCAATTTGATTTTTGATTTAAAACTATACAATTAATTAATTAAAATCAATTATATAGTGTTTTTCACCCCTATAAGCTTGTATTTAATTATTTGATGTCATGATTTGATTTTTCCTTTGATTTAAATGATTTTGTCCAATTTTTATTTATAAATGTCCATTTAAAATTTATTTGATCCATTTGTATGAGAATTAGAGCATTTTGTTAAGATTTTGCAATTTGATAGTTTTAAGATACTTGCCCAGTTTTTGATGTCTACAATTACCTCTTTATTATGTAGACACATCAAAAGGTTGAGTATTTCAAGAACACATTTAACACTAATAAGAGGTACATTAAAGTCTCAAGGAGAAATTTGCAATGTCACACAACATAATGAAGTGGCACATTGATTAAATTTATAGTGAAGGACTTTTGGAGTAGGATCTAGGTCTTTATGTATTTCTAGTCATGTGAGAAGGTTTCACTAGGATAACAGGAAAAGTTCTTACATCCAAAAAATATGGCCCTTATAAGGTTTCATATAGGATCTATAATGTAACAAACAACTTAGAGCTACCTAAGTAAAAAATACATTTGATCTTCCATATTTTTTCTTTGAAGAAGGTTTTTAGATAATTATTTTTAGCCTAGATGGAGTTTCCATTAATTAATGAGGAGGGTAGGATAATTTTGAAACACAAGGGAGTGATTCAAACATGCACTCACAAAATACAAAAGAGGGTGATCATAAAGTATTTGATTGACTCAAAAAATATCTAACAAATGAGGCCTTTTTGTAAAAGCATCAAAGATTGATTTGCGTTGAGGATACCACCTCTCTAAGGAGAGAAGATGTATTGTACCTGTTACCCAAAATTTCCTATCTATTCAGTTTTGGGTACAGGCCCTCAAGTTTGAAAAATGTGACCGTTAGAGGCAAAAAACCCTATGACCTATTCTTTTTCGCCGTTACCTTTTTCGGCCACTTAATTGTTCTATTTTCCATGTGCTCTTTTCCATCATTGGCTGGTCGCAAGGTCTCTAAAGCCTAGAAAAATATTCCTTTCAATCTCCCGATCCTGCAACTCCCTTTATCTCTTTGTCTCCTAATCAAAAAGCATATTCTATTTTCATCTGGTGACTTGGCAATGGCCCCTTTAGTCGAGTGATCTCATAATGTAACCTTGAGTTAGTAATTCTTCAAGAGATCTCGTGACTAGTCTATTTTCCCTAACTATAGTTATAACTCATGTCAACACTAGGTTAAGAGTTCCTCTTCAGTCAGGAGGTCTTTTGATCAAACCCAGGGTTAGCAAAAGTTCATGAGACTTTGAGATTCACTCAGTCGGGAGGTCACCAGATTTGATCATGGTCAAGAGGTGGTCCACTCAGGGTAAAGTGCAATGCAATGATAATGTGCCATGTGTCCAGTGGGCCCAGATGTAGAAAGGGTTGGTTGCCAACTCTCTGGATTTGACCATGGTTTATGTCAGATCTTTATTTTTCTTTAGTCATGAGGTCTCATAAAGGTAATGAGTTAAGTTAATTCATTTGGTGACTTGGAGACTTGTGGTTCAATCGTGTGGTCTCCTAACAAACCCAGGGTCAAAGTTTTCATCCAGCGACTTGGAGATTTAAGAGAAAAGGTAACTCAAGGTCAATGCATATTTAGTTCAGACAGCAAGGTAGGATGACAGATAATAAAAAATCATAAGGTGCCACATGTCTCTGGTGGGCCCAGGCTTCATGGCTTAGTCTCTTAGTCATGTGAAGCAGACCGAATATTCCAATCCATCTAGCGATTATGAGATTTTCCTTAGTCGGGTAATTTAGCACAAAAGGAATATTCCAAATGATTAGGTGACTTGGAGATCAAAGGCATAGTCATGTGATCACTTGATTAAAGGTAGAGGTTAAAGCTGAGTTAGATTTCCTTCAGTCAGGGAGTCTCATGATCAAACCCAGGGTTAGAAAAAGTTCACGAGACTTGAAATTTTATACAGTCCCCCAAATCTCCAGATCTCCTATGGTTAAGATAAGGTGGGCCAATTTTAGAGCAATCAGCGATTGTTAGAGTTGATGAAGCAATCAAAAGAAAATGAAAGAGTGACACATGGTGAGGTGGGCCCAAGGTTTGATAGCTTAGTCATGTGATCTCGTAATGCAGAGCGAATATTCTATATAGTTTCGAGATCACAAGACTTACACAGTTAGGAAGTCTTAGTGAGAAATGGCATATTCTTTCCCAGATAAGAGACTCAGTGACCACCATCAAATTACAATAAGATCAACGCTTGTCAGGTGATCTCTCAATAAAGGGAGAATATTCTTTTATATTCTGCAACTGTGAGGTTCTCTTCAGTTAGGCAACCTCCTAATGAGAAGGAATATTCTGAAGACTTCGGGAGACTTAGCAACTATCAATAGGATCAACGCTTGTCACATGATCACTAGACTAGGCTAGGGTTAATGAAAAGTTAATGAGATCCAGTGACTAAAGGGAGAAGAGAAACTGAGGTGAATGCAAGGTTAGGGTTAAGATCTAATACGGTGCTTGGGTAAACTAGAAAGATCTGATTACTACATTTTAAAGATAGATCAAGTTTAAATATCAGTCGTTGATGCATAAAAGCTTGGCGCCATCTATGACCATTTATATTTTTAAATTCAAATATCTGAGAAGTACCAAATTTGAACAGTTATGGCAAGCCTGAGTTACAAAGAGGTAGATGGATCAAGGTGGATCGTCTACAGGTAGATATAGTAATGAAATGGACATGCAAATACATATCTGATTGATCAGGATATTTTCATGGGCATTTATGATCAAAAATGACAAAATTAGGGTTTTCTATTATTCTATGAAAAATCTATGTAACCCTAATTGATTTTTTGCTCCTACCTATGTGCAATAGAGATGTATACATTAGTTTTTTGGAGCTTTTAGAGCTCAGAGTTTACAATTGTAAAAAAGAGGTTTTCTTTCTTAGGAGTTATCTATGGCAATTGTTCTACCCTCTAGCTCTTATAGTTTGTAATCTTTCATTGATTTACCAGATTCAATAGAGGCTTTCCATGGCATTTTTTCTACCCTCAGGTCTTTCCCTTATCTGTATTTCTCTTATTGGGTATAATATACTGGCTTTGTTAGAGAAATCTTAGAGTTCTAGAGCCCTTCTTTCTTTTAGCTTATTTGTGTACTATTGTGTCTAATTTGATTTGAATGAGTTTGTGGGTATACTTCAACCCCCTATCATTCTATCTCATTCCTATGCCCTTTTGCTGAAGAGAACATCTGCTTGGAGGTCATAGTCTATGTCTTTTGTTCAGACCCCTCTGTGAAACACTTATGCAAGCTTGTTTAGAAAGATTGTGTTCTATTAGATCTGAGAGCTTTCATGCTAGTTTGGTCAGTGTATTGTGTCCATTTCATTTCGATGTATCCCCTAGTAGGTAGTTTTCTTTCAGTTATTTCCCTTCAGTATTCCTTCTATCCCTTTTCCCTCAATAATTTACTTTCCTGTCAAGAAGAAAATTAAGGTGATTATCCAAGAGGAACCAGCCTAGAACCTAGAGGTCTCATCTCAGTTAGCATAGGTCCCACAACCTAGAGATGATTCTCATGTTATACTAGGTTATCAAGACCAAGAGAGCTTGAACCAAGGGTGAAAACTTAGTGTATAACAGTACCCTTAACCTGTTAATTTTATTTGGATATGTGTAGTTGACTTGTAGCTAGTATAGTCTTAAATTAAGTTATATAATTATTTATAATCTTATAAAGATAGCTTGATTGACCTAGGTGACATCCAAGGCACAGGCTATGTGTGTGTGCGTGTATACATATATATGCATACATGTATATACATACATATATGTATATATGTATGTATGTATGTATGTATGTGTATGTATATATACATATACACATAGACATATATGTGTGTGTGTGTGTGTGTGTGTATACATATACATATACATATACATATATATATATACATATATATACATACACATGTACATGTATATGTATATGTATATGTATATGTATATGTATATGTATATGTATATGTATATGTATATGTATATGTCTATGTATATGTATATGTATATGTATATACATGTACATATATGTATACATCTACATGTAGATGTAGATGTACATATATATGTGCATGTATATGTATATGTACATGTATCTGTATGTGTATCTCTGTGTGTGTGTGTATCTGTATGTATATGTGTATGTGTATGTATATATGTATGTATATATGTATGTGTATATGTATGTGTATATGTATATGTATATGTATATGTATATGTATATGTATATGTATATGTATATGTATATGTATATGTATATGTACATGTCTATGTACATGTATATGTATATGTATATGTATATCTATATGTATATGTGTATGTGTGTATGTGTGTATGCATATGATTGTGTATAATAGCAAGAACAAGTGAGAGATTGGGTACACACACACACATATCATACATACATGTATTCATATCCACACACACACACACACACATATATACATACATATATATATATATATATACATACATGCATATATACATACATACATACATACATACATACATATATATATATATATATATATATATAAGTATACATATACATATACATAGTGAGTAGTAGCTCATCATCATATAATGAATTATTTTATATTTTGAAAGATTTTAGAGGTTTGTGTTGGCAAGTTGTCTATACTGAGATATATGACTAGTTATAGTGTTGTCATTATGGCAACAAAGTCATATAGCAGTTTGGAGTCAGTGCACTATGTGTAAAGATCAGAATATAGTTAAGTGTTGAAGACTAGATAGCATACAGAGCACCAAAGACTCAGAGCATCAACGCACGTGTGTACGGATGAATTAAGGTATGTGCCCTGGAAGTTAAGGTTGTTAGACTATACTTATGCTTAGTCTAAGAGTGCATAAGTAGATATGCAAATATGTGAAAGTTACAGTCAGTTGAAGTTGCACAGCCAGTACGTGCCAGTAGAGAACAGAGCATAGAGCCGACAGAGACTATTTTGGTTTTCAATTATAAATTAATGTTGTAGAGGCTATGCACCCATTATATTTAGATTGCTGACATAGGTACATGTGTAAGTGTAAGCATGCTTAAGCCAACTCATTTGGAAGCATTATTTGTAATTAGTTATAGGGCCAACCTTATTGTATATTTAGTATGAGCACATAAATATAAGGTGTGCCCATTGTAATCGGTATAGAAGTTGTAATAGAGTTGTGATAAGTAGAGAAAAGGTATGTGAAGTGAGCATAAGATGTATTAGAGCTTTTCTAGAGGTCAAAGCATCAGCACACCAAAGGAACCGATCTGACAAGCAGTGTCACAGTGATAGTTCACCTATAGATATAGTGTGTATCTAATTTAGAAGGTTATAGCCTTCATCATTTGAGTAGTGAGGTCTAGGATAGTGAGTCCACTCCCCTAACAGGGATCATTGTAAAAGACTCCTAACAGGGTCTGACTGTTAACAAGGTCTACTGTACTAAAAGCATTGTAAAGCTACTCCTAATAGGGTAAAGGATCTTCTAACAAGGATCACAAAACACTAGTGCAG
Organism: Chamaecyparis obtusa; assembly: GCA_027943335.1. Lineage (NCBI taxonomy): Eukaryota > Viridiplantae > Streptophyta > Pinopsida > Cupressales > Cupressaceae > Chamaecyparis > Chamaecyparis obtusa. The sequence continues at coordinate 183,954 of BSBK01001216.1, read as the reverse complement.
ATTATTAGTGGGTATCAGGTCCCACCAGGATTTTTACCTATTTGGGTTTCCTCATAACCATATTGGTGTCATGTGTTGATTTCATGTTTATGTTAATGTTTAATTCAGTACTTAAGCATTTATAATTTAGTATTCAGATTAAAGTGAAAAGTTAAAATATAGTGAGCACTGATTCACCCCGCCCCCCCCCCCCCCTCTCAATGTTCCCATTCCTAACAATTGGTATTAGATATTTGGTCCTCAAAAAAGAAGTTTAACCACTTGAGGAGATCATGGACAAAGTAGATATGAAACATTTGAAGAACAATCTTGAAGTAGCTCTTGAAGACCTAGACAATTCAGAAAGAGAAATTGAAGAACTAAAGGAAAACATCAGTGATGCTCAATTAGTTATCAAAAGACTAAGAAAAGATTTGAAAGGTTGCTCTAACAGTGAAATTGAAGAAAAAGTCAAGAAGTTGAGTGAATAAAATGCAGCCTTGTTAAGTCAACTTGAAGAATTAGATGACAAACTGATGAACAATCAAGATGTCTACAATGATCAAGTCAAGGAGAACCTTCAACTAAATGAAGAACTAAGGGAAGATAACCTAGAAATCTTGGAGCTAAAGAATATCAAAGAGAGCTTGGAATCTAAATTGAAGAATTCAAAGGATCATATTGAAAAATTACACACTAGTGTTGAATTGATAGAATCACAGTTGTATGCAAGAAGAATCAAAGGAGACACTAGCTGTATTGCATACAATGAAGCATAGAATCAAATTGACAGTATGCGAGCAAGAAAGGATTCACAAAAGAACTCTACTGATGATGAGAAAATTGAAGATCAAACCAAAGACAATAGTGATCCTCCTAAGAATGAGTGCAAGCCTATAGAACGCACTTGTTTTGCATGTAACAAGAATGGACACATAGCAAGGAACTGTACAGAGGTAAAACCTTTCAATGGTTACTTTTATACATGTAATAGATTTGGTCATAGAGTAATAAATTGCAAGACTAGTAAGAAGAACAGGATTCAACTTGATCAAAGAAATCAGAATCAGACCAATGCAAGAAGTTATCAGAATGTTACATGTCAGATATGTAATAATAATGGCCACTCAGCTAGAACATGCATAATGGTGACTCATGTCAATGCGCTGAGGAATAATAGACCTCCAGTGATTTGTCACACCTATAACAAGGCTGGACATATCTCAAAGTTTTGTAGATCAAGGATGCAAGGTCAGGAAAGCCCTAAAAGGATCAAAGAACTAGTTTTGGATCCTGAAGAAGTCAAGTTTGTAAAAGCCTCAAAGGATGTGAGCTTGATTTGGTCAGAAGGAAAGAAGGACAATGTTGTTGAGAATGTATTGGATGCATCCAAAGTGGACGCACCCTCTACATCTACATAAATGGCCCTCAGGGTCATAATGGGAGCTAATTTAGCTCTAGACTCCTATGTGGTTGGTATACTATCCTCAGAGTATGCACCTTTGGACTTAAGCTATTGGAGTGTATAAGAACCTTTGTGCAAGAGTGCACATGTTGATTTTTAGAAGAACTCAAGTTTGAAAATTTGATGTGACAACCTAGTTTACGCGAGTTGCATTAATGGTGAATTTCTTACTTTAAGTACACAAAATTTGTTTGTTCACTCATTGCATTCATAATTAGAGTGATTGGAGAGTAGATTGATCCTTGGAAGTTATTGTGAAGATTTGGAGATTGAGCTATCAGTAATTGCAGTGCATTTGATCGATTGCAAGAAACCCTAGCTCGTTGCACCATTTCAGAAGTCATCAGAACATCTCAGAAATCATTTGGAAAGTGAATATCAAGTAAGTCATGGCCACTCCTATTGTTTTTTATGTTGCTAAGAATAAGAGGTATGTTTTCAAGAGGCACCCATTTAAATCAACCCTAGATGATTTAGAGGGAGCATTTTCCTGCACGCTGAAGGGTGTCATGCATGTAGAAGACATAAGGGCTTACATCTATTATAAGAAGGAACCTATTGGACTAGATAGGTTAAGGGCACACATGGACACAATGTTGAAACCTGACAAAATGTTCATGGATGAATACACAAAATGGAATGATCACCCCATTGTTGAATATGCCACGACATATGAATTCTATGAAACTGAATGGATTAAGATATTGTTGAGTAGAATCCATGATAACTTGTTTTGGATTGGAGATGTACCAATAAGAATAACAAGAGACCTAATTCATGAGATGATAGGCCTTTCTAAGACAAGCACCATCCTTCCTGTGGGTAAGGATGTTAGGAAAATGGTGGAGCAAGTGTGTAAATCTAGAAGTGATAAGCACAAAAAAACCATTGAGCCTATAAAGCAACTAGACATCAAGTTGATATCAATGATATTGGGTTACAGATTTCATCATACCAGTAGGGTGAATAGTGTGTCTGCGGGCACTATTCTAGCAGCCATTTGTCTTGTACAAGAAGATGGAGAGTTCAACTTGTGTGAGATCTTGCACACACAGTTGATAGACAATATCAAACCTATAAAACATGATAAGACTAAGGTATTTAGGTCTAGTTCCCTAATCATCTATATGTACCTTCATATAGTTGGTAAAGTGTCAGACTTGTATCTAGACAAGTCCATTCCTACCATGCCATAGATATCAAACAAGGCATCCACAGAAAGCACCCTTAGAGACTACATTACTTTGGAATTGAAGAATTTTAGAGAAAGAATGCAGATGAGGTATAGGATTCCTAAAAGTATTGTAGAGAAGTACAAGGATAGAATATCCTTCTTGGTGGAGATTGATACTACATGTATGGAGGTTGTGGAACCTAGAACTAAGTGGATTCATCCACTTAGGTATGAGGTTGAAGAAAAAATTCTTGAAGCTTATGCACAGGTACTACTATCAGCCCCTAAGGATGACAATGAACCTAGGTGGGGAACCTATGAAGAGAAGATGAGAAGTTGATGCTAAGTTGAGCAGTGCTGCAACAAAAAGAAAGGTTGCAAAGGTCACATCAAAGATCCTAAGAATACATGGTATATCACAAGAAGATCTTGGTAAAGCAAGGGATGATAAGATTTCCCTAGAATTGAAGAGTGTAACAAAAGAACAAGGAGATCCCAAGGTGAAAAAGATAAAAATTAAGAAAGATGACAGTCAAAAGGATAAAGAGGATAGTACTCCTTCTGTGCCCAAAGATACTCCTCCAGAGTATAAGCCTTTGTTCAAAAGGAAGAAAGAAGCTAGCACCAGTCATCCATCCTCACAAGAATTAAGGAGCAAGAAAAACACTTAAGCACCTCCTCGGGAAGGATTCAGACCTAGCCTTAAAGTTCTAAATACTAGAATTGTTGATGAGGGCAGGATTGATCAAGTAGGAAAGTTCTATGAATCTTACAGTGAGATTGACAAATCAAAAATTCATAGTATGATTGTCAAACATTTGATCAAGTTCAAGAAAATAGTCCTTGAGCTGAAAACAAAAATTCTAGATAAAGTATGGGATATTTTGGAAAATATGAAGAGACAAGCTAATGAGGAAGATCAAAGAATAAGAGAAAAAGTATTAGAAGATACTCTACCTGTATATTCTAAAGAAGAAGTAGAACTGATATTGAATTTGGTGAAGCCACACCTTAGAACAAAAATGAGATCTCTTCATATTATGAACAAAGATTATGAGTTGATAACGAAGGAAATAGAAAAAGCATTTGAGAAGGTTTTGTTAGAACAACATATCAAACCATTGACTATGCCCATCAGGGAAGATAAAGTGGCAGAGCCCACTAATGTACCAATGACAAGTCCTCAGGACTTAGCACCCATAGCAAAAAATCAAATAGAAGTAGATCAGTTTGCGCTCATGATTGAATCACCCAAAGATAGCACAATTATCATAGATAATGTGGAAATAGCCATGGCAGCCACTAATAAGGAGTTAGACAAGTTTGAGGAAGCATTTATCAGCACTAAGGAAGCAAAAATCCTATGCAGCAATATCCCTCAAACTCAACAAGAAGAAGTAATCATAGAAGATATATCTGATGAAGAAAAGAAAGAAGGAGTAGAGGTAGAAAAGAAAGATGAATCTTCTATTGATTTGGTCAAGGTAAAGCAAGAAATGATGGATAGCACTCCCATCACTCCCTCCTTAGCATTGTTGTCAAGTTTCACACCTGGCACTAGTAGTTTGGACTCCTGGAAGGAAGAAGACCTAATTAAGTTCAGCATCCTAGCTGTGGAGAAGGCTAAGGAGAAATAAGTAATGAGGAATCCTCTCCTGGTAGAATTAGTAAATATTTTGAACAGTTTTCTACTAGAGGACAAGAAGATGGTAAATGTAATTTAGTTGATGATGTGAGGATAGTCATCTCTCAGTTCAAAGAAAATTTTTCAAGCCTAGAAGAATATGCAGCCACAGTGGAAAAGGAAAAGTACTTAAAGAAGAGACTCAATGAAATAATGAATAATTTTGCACTAGACTTAAACTCTCTTAAGTTTGGTTAGGCATCGTTGAAGGAATTTGCAGAACAAGGAAGGAAAGTCATTGCAGAATCCATGGATCAGTATAAGTTCATTGATGCCCATCTTAAGAAGATCAAAGATGTAGAGGCAATGATTGAGAAGGTGAAAATTTCAATACTAGACACTTCCACTGATGTAAACATGTGTAACAATGTCTATCAAGGATAGCTAGATATAATAGGGAAGGCAAAAAAAGAAATAGAAAAGATAAGATCTAGATAGACTTAGTTGAGAAACGCTCTTGCACCCTCTCTAGATATTCTCAGTCAAAACATAAAGGAGATTGATGCAACCATGATAACCTATGATCAAGGTCCAAGCATAGAATTGGAGAAGATGGAGAAGCTACAATATGCATTGTGTGCCCATCTACAAATAGTCAATTCTCTGATAACCTTTTGGAAGAAGGAGATCCAGAAACTCAAGATTGCATATCCAGATATTTTCCCTCAGTAAGTATATGTAGATAAAGTTTTTGAAGAACCTTTTTCATTAATTTCAAAGGGGGAGTTGTATAGAATATGGAGCACATATATGTATACGGAGATATAAGAGTATGTATAAAATGTATAAAAGACAAAAAAAAATTGTATTAAGGGACAGTTAGAGACTTAACCATATTCCTTTGTTGCCATCAATGACAAAGGGGGAGATTGTTGGCAAGTTGTCTATACTAAGATATATGACTAGTTATAGTGTTGTCATTATGGAAAAAAATTCATAGAGCAGTTTGGAGTCAGCACACTATGTGTAAAGATCAGAATACAGTTAAGTGTTGAAGACTGGACAGCATACAAAGTACCAGAGAATCATAGCATCAGTGCACATGTGTATGGATGAATTAAGGTATGCACCCTAGAAGTTAAGGTTGTTAGACTATACTTATTCTTAGTCTAAGAGTGCATAAGTAGATATACAAAGATGTGAAAGTTACAGTCAGTTGAAGTTGCACAGCCAGTATGTGCCAGCATAGAATAGAGCATAGAGCTGACAGAGACTATTTTGGTTTGCAATTATAAATTAATGTTGTAGAGGCTATGCACCCATTGTATTTAGGTTGCTAACATATGTACATGTGTAATTGTAAGCATGCTTAAGCTAGTTCATTTGGAAGCATTATTTGTAATTAGTTATAGGGCTGACCTAATTGTATATTTGGTATGAGTGCATAAATATAAGGTGCGCCCATTATAATCGGTATGGAAGTTGTAATAGAGTTATGATAAGTAGAGCAGAGGTATGAAAAGTGAGCATAAGATGTATTAGAGCTTTTCTAGAGGTCAAAGCATCAGTGCACCAAAGGAACTAATTTGACAAGTAGTGTCACAGTGACAGTTCACCTGCAGATATAGTGTGTATTTGATTTAGAAGGTTGTAGCCTTCATCATTTGAGCAGTGAGCTCTAGGACAGTGAGTCCACTCCCCTAACAAAGATCATTTTAAAAGACTCCTAACAGGGTCCAACCCTTAACAAGGTCTACTGTACTAAAAACATTGTAAAGCTACTCCTAACAGGGTAAAGGATCTTTTAACAAGGATCACAAAACACTAGTGCAAATTATTAGTGGGTATCAAGTCCCACCAGGGTTTTTACCTATTTGGGTTCCCCATAACCATATTGGTGTCATGTGTTGATTTCATGTTTATGTGAATGTTAAATTCAGTACTTAAGCATTTAGTATTTAGTATTTAGATTAAAGTGAAAAGTTAAAATACAGTGAACACTGATTCACCCCCTCCCCTCTCAGTGTTCCCATTCCTAATAGTTTGTCTCTCAAAATGGTCTATTATTATCAAGCATTTCAAATATTTCTATTATATTTATGAGTATTTATTGTTTCATTTTTATATTGTGAAAGCTATTTTATTATATTATCTCACTAGTGGTATGCTTACACATTCCTTCCATCCATGAACCAACTATATATACCTATGGAATATTTTAGTTTCACAATAAAAATTCAAAATTTAACCTTTCTTTCTAATAGTCAATTAAGTATAATTTAGTGTTCTTTATTACTATGTCCTTGTATTTTAAGGTATTTAATGAATTACCTTAATTATCCAATAATTTTGAGCTATATTGATATATCAACCACACATTGATACTTCAATTGGTGCACTAAAAGCAATCTAGATTTACACCAACATTTGCATGCTTGGAAAGTATTATTCTAAACTATAAATTTCTAAGGGTGGACCTAAGAGAATATGCCCCTCATGACATAATGCTAACTTTATAGAAATATTCCTAAACACCTCTAGTCTTTAAATATCAACAAAGATATATTAAGCTAAGTGTCTATATCAATCTGTGAATATTAATGACTTATAATTTAGTGTGGAGCCTGATCAATCCCAAAGTGGGAGATTGTTGGTTTGTGGTGACTAATTAGGAAATTATTGTACACTTTCAATGTATCATGGGTTTTATTTTGGGTTAACTCATCAAGCATTTCCCTAGGTTAACTCATCAATAATTTTTAGGGTTAACTTATTAAATGGCATTGTTAAACTGACAAAAGGGCCTATATATAGGTGGCAATGTAATGTAAAATGTATCATACTGTAATTTTCTCTTTGTTGGATAATAAAATAAGTGGATGACTATTTCTAGTGGATGTAGCCCATATTGGGTGAACCACGTTAAATCTTTGTGTTATTTCTATTTTGTCTTCTCTATTTGTACATTATCTTAATATTGTTTATTGCTCATATCTTCTTAAACCCTAACAATTGGTATCAGAGCAGTGTATATTTCACTAATTTGGTAGGAAATCTTAGATTTGAGTGGGAGAAAAGGCAAAATAAGGAAGGCTTAAAGTTGATAAATTCAATGGTCAAAACTATCAGCTATGGAAGATGCAAGTGGTAGATTATCTATCTCAGAAGGATTTTTGCTTACTATTGGATGGAAAATAAAATAACTTGATGGCTATGTCAGATGAAAATTGATAAGTTCTTGATAGGAAGGCACTAGGAGCAATATGACTATTTTTGGCATCATTTTTGTCTTTTAAAAATAAATAACAATGGAGGATCTAATGAAGGAATTAGACAAACTATATGAGAAACTCTCAGCCTCAAATAAGGTATTTCTTATGAAGTGTTTATTTAATATTAAGATTCCAGAGGGTGGGTATTTTAGTGATCATTTGAATGATTTTAACACAATTACTAGTCAGCTAAGTTCTATAAAGGTAAATGTTCATGGTGAGGTTAGAGCTCTCTTGATTTTATGCTCATTTCCTAAAGATAGAAAGGATTGTTCATGTTTGTAAGTAACTCTATCTATGGTTCAAATACTTTAAATTTTGATGATGTTGTTGGTGTTTGTTGGATTACAGAGAGGGGGGTGAATTAGTAATCCTTGATTCTATGTACCTTCTCTTTTTTGCCGTTTAGATCTATACCATAGATCATCACCTTGAATTTTATTGATCGTAGATCTCTTTAACTAACTCTTCCTCATCATCAAAATCTTACATCTCATCAAAGCTCAACATTAAATGTCATTCAGATCCTTGTATTTAATTTATGTTCCTTGCTCGGTGGCTAGCTCTTTTATTTCAACTAAATTTTGGTTGACTTCACTCAATAACTAAAACCTTCTACTTGGTGTCTTGACTTACTTTCTCTTTACCAAAACTTACTCTCCTTTTACCAAATGACTTTTTCCTTCTTAGAAACTAAATTTATTTTCTTACCGACTTGACTAATCTTCTTTACCGATTTGATATAATCAAATGTTTGGTAGAAAAAATTTATATCAACATAACCTTGTAATTGTCTAATCTATATCAGCTAACCAATTAAGTTCTTCATCTTCATAATATTTCACTTCTTCATCTTCTTCTTTAACTCACTCAACTTATATCATACTCTGAATGATATGGAAACTCAATATATATCATAAATCAATTGCTTGACATCAATGAAAAGATAATAATTTATCTAACCATTCTACTATCTTGTATACCTCTGATCTTAGTTGATCTTCATCATCATCACCATCAGTTATAGTAACAATCTCCCTCTTTGGTATTGATGGCAACACTCACTGTCAATTGATGATGGCAACACTTCATGACTTGACTTTGTCCTTTACTCCCTATGAGTGTTATCTTCTTATCTCATTTTTTCTTGATCTCCTTCTATAATTAGTTTCATATCATCCCTCTATCATTTGAATCATCAATATAAGTCTTTGTCATCAATAGATCTTCTCCCTCTTTGCAAAATATCTCCCTCTTTTAAAACAATGCCAAAGACACATACTCCTGAAAACTTTGTTCAGGAAATGAATCATACCTCAAATGTATTGATTTCTCATTGCATACATAAACATCTTTCACAACTTTAGGCATCACCCAAAGAGTGAACACTAGCATCAACTCACAAAATAGATATTCTAATGAAACTCTGAATTGATGCAGCATGCATCTTTCCTTAGTGAATATTGGATAGGGGAAGAACCCCTAATTTACCTTGGAGATACTCAAAAGCATCCTTCGGTAGTGGTTTGGTAAATATATCTACTATCTCCTCCTTTGAATTCACATATTCCAATATCACATGCTTGTCTTGAAGTTGTTCTCTCAAGTAATGATACTTGATATAAATGTGCTTTGTCTTTGAATGCATCATTGGATCCTTTGATATGTTAATAGAACTAGTATTATCACAGTAAATAGTAATTGGATCAGTAATCTCTTCTTGCATACCTTCAATTAATTGTTTTCTCCACACAATGTTTGAACAATTCATAGTTTCAGCAACATACGCAGCTTCAGTATTATACTATGAAATACAGCTTTATTTCTTTCTTAACCATGTCACTAATTTTTCTCCTAAAAAGAAATTTTTGCCACTTGTACTTTTTCTATCATCAATGTTTCCATCCCAATCAGCATCAGTGTATACCTTAAGATCAAAATATTTTCCTTTCTTGTATAGTAGACCAAAACCTTCAGTCCCTTTCATATATCTAAATATTCTTTTGGCTATAGACATGTGTGTTTCCTTTGGATTGGCAAAAAATCTTGCAACAATACCAATAGCATGAGAAATATCATGCCTACTATGTACACCATATTGAAGCTTACCAATCATTGATTGGTAGAGTGTTTCATTTACTTCCTTTGTCTCATCTTCCTTTGACAATTTACAACCAGTAGCCATCAATGTACCAACTAGTTTTGACTCTTCCATTCTGAATGTCTTTAAGATCTCCTTGATATATTTTGACTTAGTGATGTAGATCCCATCTTTAACTTGTTGAATTTTTAGTCCAATGAATAATTTTATCTCTCATGTCATGGATATCTCAAATACCTTTCTCATCTCTTCATCAAATGATTTAGACATTAACTCATTTCCTCTGAATATAATATCATCAACAAAAATTTCAGCAATCAAAATCTTATCAGTACTATCACATTTTAGATACAAATCATTTTTGTCACTTATCCTTTGAAATCCAATCTTGATTAAATATGAGTGTAGTCTTTCATACCATGCTTGGGGTGCTTGCTTCAAGCCATGTAGTGCTTTGTGTAGTTTTCATACCATGTCCTTGTTAGAATTCTCAAAAAATCCTTTAGGTTGTTCAATGTAAACTTCTTCTTCAAGAATTTCATTCAAAAATGCAAACTTAACATGCATTTGATAAACTTTGAATCCTTTATAGGAAGAATATGTAAGTAAAATTCTTACACCTTCTAATCTAAAAATAGGGGCAAATGTCTCACCATAGTCAATACCTTCTTCTTGTGCATACCCTTTGCAAACCAATCTTGCTTTATTTCTTATCACATGTCCATTTTCATTTAATTTATTCCTAAAAATCCACTTTGTACCAATAACATTCTTGTCCTTAGGTCTCAGTACCAATGACCAAGTATTGTTCTTTTCAATCTAATCAATCTCTTCTTTCATTGCATTAACCCAATCTTCATTTTCAAGTGCATCCTTGACTATTCTTCGCTCAAATTCAGAAATCAAACATGTATTATCCTTCCACTTACTTCTTTTCATGACTCCTACATTCTTGTCTCCAATAATTTTACTTGGTGAGTGGTGTCTTCTCACATATTTTGCTAAAAAAAGCTCGGTATACTATTGTTAGAATTAATAATCTTTCCTTGGTGTATTATTTAAATTTGGATAAGCCAAGGTATCCTAATTGTATTTTTGTCCTCTAGTCCAAGTGGGAGGACAACTCATATTTTGTAATTCCTTTATAAGGAAATTAGTTTATTCCTCCTTAAGAGGACCTTGACACTTTGCACACACCTATTATGGATGATGGCATTCATAGATTGGTGAGTTACTTTGTAACTCCTCTCCTCATCTCTATTTAAGAGATGCTCCTCTCTCATTTCTCAGAAGATGAAGTTATTCTAAGTGAGAAACTCTCTCTCTCTCATTTTAGGCTATGGCCCCATTCATAATGTCACAAGAAGTTTTCTTTTCTTTCCCCTTTCAAAATATTTGTCTCATTGTGTTGATCTTGGAGCATCTTGGTATTTTTTATAAGATCTTGAAGCTATATCTCTTTCATTATGTTAATGGTAAAACACTTCCTTTTGCTTCACTCACTTGGATACTTTCCTTTAGTTCATTTCATTTTTTGTATATTCCTAACATGGTATCAGAGCTAGCTAAATCCTTGTTTTGAGTGTTGCATGAAGGTGTCATTTGAAGGATATCTCATTTGAGAATAATAGTCTTTTTGTTGAGATTAACTTTTGTTGCAAGTTTTTCATTTTTTTGTAAATCTAACACTTTGTCTAACTAGTTCTGGATGGTTTACCACCAAGTCTAAGTCTATTAATTTTCATTTCAAGTTTTTTTAAAAGATCTAACTACACCCTCTGTTGAGAGACTGTAAGGGTTTTATTTTCACTTTGCATGTTCATTTACTCTATTTCTCTAACAATCTACAAGATTATCTAACCATTTTCATTTAGTTTTTTTTATATCTGGTATTTGTTGTCTTATTGTGTTTCATCTATAGGAATTCTTCATGCTTCCCTCTATGAGCATTTTGTTCTGCATGTTCCTCTTTCTTTAAATGTTAAAATAAATCTGCATGCTCACATTCTATTCAATCAAGTTTTTTTCATTTCAAGTTTTCATATATTCAAATCTTGCTAATATTTTTCATGCAAATTTATTGTTCTTTCTCTTGGTTTATATATCTTCTCACTAATTTTTTATCGTAGGATCTTTTCATTAGACTTTTTTTATGTAGAATAGATTTATCAGTTGTTTATTATCTTATTTATTTGTTGTTTCATTTCCTTTGTATTTACCATATCATTCTTCATGCATGATTCCTGTCTACATTTTGAATGAATCTCTATCTACGTTACATATCATTATGCATGTTGATTCCTGTGTGAAATCTCCATCTCCTTGGATATTCTTGCTTTAGCATGTCATAATCACTATATCCATACTCTCTTGCAATTTAGACCATTATTTTTCTACAACCAATTTGTGCTCATGGCATTTTATTCTTTTTCTATTATTCATTGCAATCTAATATATGCGTTTTGTGTACACTACTCTTTTGGGCATCTTATCTCATGCTCTCCCCATTTTGTATTTTCACTATTTTGGTTCTCCTTGCATTGTAAAGATTGTGGGTACAATGATAGAGGTAAGTGTCCTTACCATTTGGTATCCCATTTGTGCCAATTTTCCATTTGTTTCTAATATGTTGTTAGGAATGGGAACAATGAGAGGTGGGGTGGATCATTTTTCACTATATTTAATCTTTTTACTTTACTCTTGAAAGTTAACTTGATTGCTTAAGTACTAAAATAAACATCAATGTAAACAAGATAGACAATCACAACACATAACACCAATATGATTACAGGGAAACCCAAATAGGTAAAAATCCTGGTGGGAATTGACACCCACTAAGAACTACACTAGTGTCTTATGATCCTTGTTAGAAGATATGCAACCCTATTAGGAGTTGTTCTTTACAATGCTTTTAGTACAATGACCTCATCAAGGGTTGGACCCTGTTAGGAGTCTTTTACAATAACCCTGTTAGGGGTGGGGATGCACTATCCTAGAGCTCACTGCTCAAGTGGTGAAGGCTACAACCTTCTGATCTCAGATAAACACTATTTCTGCTGGATGAACTAGTGTTGTGACACTGCTTATCAGATCAGTTCCTTTGATGCTCTAATGCTCCAACCTCTTATGAATCTCTACAACATACTGACTACTCTTCACATACTTCTGCTCTACTCCACTTTCTCTTTTTTCTTATCACTACTCAATTACCAAGGTGCGTGTCATATTTATATGCACTTACAAAACAATTAACTAGGTCGGCCCTTTAACCGATTACATACAATGCTTCCAAGTGAATTGGCTCAAGTGTGTTTACAAAAAAATATGTTTACATGTCTACAACCTAATTACAATAGGTGCATAGCCTTTACAAAACATTATTATAATCGCTAATCAAAATATAAATAGTCGGCTGCATACTGTGTTTTGTTATGTCCTTCACTGGCTGTATCTCTTCAACAATCTATATCTTCATCATATTGTCTCATCTGATCATGCACTCTTAGACTTAGCATGAATACACACTAAACATCTTAACTTCAAGGGTGCATACCATAACTCAGTCATGCGCATGTGCGCTGATGCTCTAATCTTCTAGTGCTCTGTTATCTGTTCAGTCTTCTATACTTAGTCATATTATGATCTTATGATAAGGTGCGCTGACTCCAAAACTCTATATGACTTTGTTGCCATAATGAAAACACTAAATACAGTCATATACTTCAGTATAGTCAAATTTTCAACAATATCCCCCTTTTTCATTAATGGCAACAAAGGAATATGGAAAAGTTACTAACTGTTCCCTTATACAAAATTTATAATATATACTCTAACTTATATTCATCTATATTTTTTCTTTACATTAATTACAAGGCTCCATATTCTTCCTTCTACATATTCTACTCCCCCTTTGACATTAATGACAAAGGTGCTCAAAAATGTATTCACAAGTACTTACAAAGTGAAGACATCCAAATATGCTAACTTCAGCTTAGCAATCTCATTCTGCCAAAATTTCTTCAGTGTGTCTACTGTCTAGAGATGGGCACACAAAGCATATGTTAACTTTTCCATCTTCCCTAGTTCTATACATGGACCTTGATCATATTTCACCATTGTGGCATCGATCTCCTTGATGTTATGATTCAAGACATCTAGTGAGGGCACAAGAGAATTTCTCAACTATGTTTGCCTTGCCCTTATTTTAGACATTTCTTTTTCTATGTTTTCTATCTTGTCCACTTGTCCCTGGTATACATTGTTGCACATGTTGATATCTGTACTAGGATCTTCTACTGATTTCCTGACTTGTTCTATCATAGCCTTTGCCTCCTGAATTTTCTTATGAAGATATTTTGTCAACTTATCTTGGTTCATGCAGTCTTCTATGAGTTTCCTTCCTTTGGCTGCAAATTCTTTTAGTGAAGCTTGACTAGCTTTTAAGGAGTTGAGGTCGAGTGGAAAGTTTGCAGATAGCTCATCCAATCTTTTCTTAAGATACTTCTTTTCTGCTATCTTAGCCATTGATTCTTCTAGGCCGGAGAAGTTTGCCTTGAAGCTTGTTAGGATGTTGCTGACATCATCCACTGAGTGTACCTTTTATACCTTGGTCTTTGCTGGTAGAAGGTTATTCAAGATTTCTATTGACTCAACAAACAAGGGATTTCTCATTACTTATTTTTCCTTGGCATTCTCCATAGCAAGGACACTGATTTTGATCAGGTCTTCTTCTCCCCAAGAGTCCAAGCTTGTAGTATCAAGATTCAAACTTCACAACAATGATGTTGATGGCATGGGAGTGATAGGTGTGTTGTCCATTAGTTCTATCTTAACCTTTGCAAGTGTTCCAACTGAGGGTTCATCTAATTTTTCCTTTTCTACCTCCTTTTCTCCTTCTTTCTCTTTTTCATTTTCTTTTTCCTCCTCTTCTTCTTTACCTGTTATGTCTTCTATCAATACTTCCTCTTGGTGCTTAGGTGAAATATCACCACATAGAATTTCTACTTCTTTTGTACTAACAAAAGCTTCTTCAAAATTTTCCAAGTCTTTGTTAGTGGCCGCCATTGATATCTCCACATTTTCAATCATAATTGTGTCATCTTTTTGAGTTGTGGTCATGGTCACAGACTTTATTTCAACTATGGGAACTATTACTGAAGGCTCTAAGTCCTAGGGACCTGTGATAGGTATATTTGTGACCTCAGCTACATTCTCTTTCTCAATAGGTTCTTGGCTTATGGTCATAGGTGGTGGTTGCATGAGTTGTTCTAAAAACACCTTCTCAAAGGCTTGTTCTATCTCCTTTGTTATCTGTTCATAATCTTTATTGATTATGTGTAATGTCCTCATCTTAGTTCTGAGGAATGGTTTCACCAATCCTAATAGTCATATTTTCTCATCAATTGAACATATTAGAAAATTTTCATCCAATATTTTCTCCCTGATTCTGAAGTCTTCTTCTGATGCTTTTCTTTTCAAGGATTCCAAAATTTCCCATACTTTGTTTGGAATCTCTAACCTAGAACTATCTTCTTGAACTTGATCATATGTTTGATTAGCATTTCATGGATCTTAGACATTTCTATTGCATGATATTTGTCATATAACTTAGCTATCTAATCTAGCCTTCCTCTACCACTCTAGTCCTTGACACTTGAGGACTTGGTAGGAATCCTACCTCAGGAGGTGGTTGTGTATTTCTGCCTCTACTTCTTGTGGTTCTAGTTGAAGGGTGACTTGTAATAGTTTTCCTCTTCCTCTTAGGCACCTTAGGAGATGCTTTAGTGGACTCCAAATCAACTATATCCATGGGCCCAAGATTGATATCATCATTTTTCTCAACTTTTATCTACTTTTTCTTAGGGTCATCTATTTTCTCTGTCTTGGCTTCTACAGAGGATGCACTCTCAATCTACATAGCTATCTTAGCTTCTCTAGCCTTGTCCAAGTCTACTTGGGTCACACCATGGATCTTCAATATCTTAGAGGTGATTTTAGTGACTTTTCTTTTGGTTGTTACACTGTTTAGGACTGCATCCACTTCCCTAGTCTTTTCCTCATAAGTTCCCCATCTGGGTTCATTAGGGTCCTTGGGGGCTGATAGTAAAACTTGAGCATAGGCTTCCAAGACTTACTCCTCTACTTTATAGCCAAGTGGATGAATCTGCTTAGTTCTAGGCTCAACAACCTCCATACAAGTACTGTCAGTCTCCACCATAAAAAAATGTTGTCCTTATATTTTTCAACAATACTTTTAGGTATCTTATACCTAATTTGGATATTTATCCTAAATTTTTTTAATTCTAACTCCATGTAGTCTCTTAGACTACTCTCAACTGATGCCTTAAGGGATATCTGAGGTATTATAGGTAAACTTTTGTCTAGGTATAGGTCAAATACCTTCCCAACTATATGAAAGAACATGTTTATTATCAAATACCTAAACCTAAATAATTTGGTCTTATCATGCTTGATTGCCCTTATGTTATCCATCAACTATGCATGCAAGATTTCACACAATTTGAATTCACCATTTTCCCTTACTATCCTTATGGCTGCAAGAATAGTAGCTGTGGACACACTGTTGACCCTGCTGGCATGTTGGAATCTATAACGAAGAATCATAGACATTAATTTGATGTCCTTCTCCTCAATTGGCTCAATAGTTATCTCACGATTGTCACTATGGGATTTGTAGGTTTGTTCAACCAATTTCTTGACATCCTTCCCAACTAGAAGAATGGTGCATGTCTTAGATAAGCCTGTTATCTCATGAATGAGGTCAGCTATGATTCTGACTGGTACTTCACCTATCCAAAATAAGTCATCATGGATCCTTCTCAACAAGATCTTAATCTAGTCAAACTCATAGAATTCATGTGTAGTAGCATACTCAATGATAGGGTGGTCTTCTAGGTGTGAAAACTCATTTATGAATGTTTTATAAGGTTTCATCATTGTCTCAAGATGTGACCTAATACTTTCTAGGCCAACTGGCTCCTTTTTGCAATATAGATATGCTCGTATGTCTGCCACATGCATGACACCCATTGGGGTTCTTGAAAATACACCTTCTAGGTCATCTAGGGTTGACTTAAATGGGTGCCTCTTGAAAATGTATCTCTTTCTCTTAGAAACATCAAATACAACTGGTGTAGCCATAACTTACTTGATTAACACTTTAAATTAGATTCCAAAGACTTCTAAATTGATGCATTAGACAAGGGCTTCGCAACTGATTAATCACACTTCTTCGCTGGTAAATCAAGTTCCAACACTTCACAATTCAACTGCTAGGGCTCTTGTGTTTTCTAATCACTCAAACTTGAATGCAATGAGTGATCTGTAAGTTTTCGTAGACTATAAAGTGAAATTTATGCCATTAATGCTTGTTGTGTAAACTAGAAATTGACTGAGAATTTCCAACTTCTATCCTGCAATCGACTAGGTAGTGTGCTCTTACACATAGCATCACATAATCTCCAAAATGTTAAATCCAAAGGCACATACTCTGAGGGTGAGTATACCAGTCATGCAAGGGTCTAGAACTAAATTATCTCCCCCTATGACCTTAAGGGTCATTCATCCAGATGTAGAGGGTGCATCCACTATGGATGCATCCAATACATACTCATCAACCTTATCCATCTTTGCCTTTGACCAAATCAAGCTCACATCTTCTAAAGCTTTCACAAACTTGACTTCTCATTTGGTATCCAATATTGATGCTTCTAGATTTTTAGGGCTTTCTTGACTTTGCATTCTTGATCTACAAAACTTTGAGATGTGTTCAGCCTTGTTACAAGAGTGACAAATAATTGGAGGCCTTAAATTCATCGGCACATTGATATGGGTTACCATTTTACACTATCTAGCTAAGTGACCATTATAATTACATATCTAACATGTAATACTCTAAGAATTTCTTGCATTTGGTTGATTCTGATTTGTCTAATTATGCTGAGTCTTGTTCTTCTGACTTGTTCTACAATTCATAACTCTATGACCAAATTTATTGCATGAATAATAGTAACCATTGAAAGGTCTTATGGTTCAAGGAACCAAGGCTTTTATATGAAGGTATGGGTGTTAGGAAAGGGTGAATAGGTGTCAAATCCTTTTGGGGTCCTTTGATGTAATAAAAGACCAAGTGTAAGGTCAATTGGCACTTAAGTGAATTTATAAACCAAGTTGCTCAATTGGACCAAAGGGTCTAAAATGTGTAGATCAAATGATTTTTGATAGTTTTGAGTACTTTAGGCTTAGAATGGATAGGTTAGATCCATCTAGACCTTGGTTGCATCTAGTTAGAGCCTTAGAGCAAAAAGTTGCAAAAGTTGCAATGCAACTTTCAAAAGTTGTTCGACAACTTTGAAAAGTTGCTCACAAATTGTAAATCAGTTAAGAACACCTAATCAGGTGGTTCTAACCATTGGGATGGATTTAAAATCCATGAAGGATGATCAACTAGGGGGTTAGATATAATTTTTAATCAAAGGCTTGAAGTTTTGGAATGAAAAGCCTTGAATTTCTAGAATTTTGTGTGTTACCAATGGATTGTACGGTTCCATACGGTCTACGAATGATTGCACAGCCATTGTTTTGATAATTATATTGTGTTTAGGAATGAATTATTTTTGTTTGAAGTCATTTTCAGGTTCCAATCAAAAGTTACACTCATTTTGGTTTGAGTGTTCCTAAATAGCCCTAATTTCTAGGGACTTGGAGAAATGGTGGCCTAACTTACAATTCCACTAGCAGATCCTAATGAGACTAAGGGGAATGCAAGTTAGGAGTATGTTCTCAAATAATATAGAGACTAGAGGTGTGGTGAGAAGGTTTGATAGCTTCTCAAGCCAGCCCTAGGCCAAACATCTCTATGTGTTTGGCTAGGATTGAAGTAAGTAAGTGGAGATAGTCAATGAAAGAGACCCATAGAACCCTATAAGTAGTTTAATTTTGTCAAATAAGGTGTGTTAAGGATTTCCAATAGGTTTGGGGGTCTTGATAACCCATCCTACTCTTTCTTCATTAAAGCCCTAGTCTAACTTGATCAATTAGGCCTGTGTGTTTGAGGGTGCTGGATCAGGATTAGCATGAATGCTTTTGGAGTATTTTGGGTAATCCAAAAGGTTATTTGGATCATTTTTTAATTCCCTAGGGTGTTAAGGTATTTTGGAAGTTAAAGGCCAAAATCAGGGTTTGGAAGGCTACAAGGATTGTAGGCCTAGTGTGAGAAATTGGTGTTGTGGGTCTGAAGGATTCTTTTTAGGTGTGGAATATAATTATATTGGCTACAGGAAATTAGTCTCCACTCTTGGATAGAACTTATTTGAAACTATAAGGTCAAGTTCCTTATAGAGCTCATTAGGAGAGTGTACCCAGGTGTGGGTAAAGGATCTCAAATTCATGCTAGAATCCATTATTGATTGGATTAAGGTATTAGAGACCTTATTTTGGTGATTGGCTATAGTACTTTGCATCAAGTGGTATCATAGCCACCAAGGTCTTGATTGGATAAGTAAGGAAAAGAAAAGATGTCTAAAAATGAGGAAGAGAGGGAGATCCCTCAAAGAACAAATGGTAGAGAGCGGGGCTGTGAGAGAGGAGAATATAATGATGAAGAGAGAGTTAGATAATTTGAAGGGGAAAGTGGTCAAAGGAGCATAAGAAGACTTTGGGGTAGAAGAAGAAAATGAAGAGGAAGATCCTAGTTACGGTAGACAAGCCCTTCTGGAAGACCAAAGAATCATGCTAGAAGCCCTTGAAAGGGTAGAGAGAAGGGACACTAAAGCAGATCTCCCTGTGTTTTGTGGAAAATTAAATCTAGAGGAATGCATAGACTAGATTGAGGCACTTGACAATCACTTCAAATGTGACAGTGTTTCTGAATGCCACAAGTTAAAGATTACCAAAGCCAAGATGAAGGGCTCTTCCCTCAATTGGTGGAACTTTCTCCAAACTGAGAGGCTAGATGAAGGCAAGGAAGCAATAACTACATGGAAAAGAATGAAGATGGAAGTCAAAAAATAGTTCATACCAGAGGAATATGAAGTCCTAATGCACCAAAGACTGCAGAGTCTTAGACAAAAGAATTTGGATGTGGGTGCATATACTGAGGAGTTTCACAAACTCACTCTAAGGGCCAAGGTGATTGAAAGTGAGAAGCAAAAGTAGGCAAAGTACTTGAATGGCCTCAAGTACTCAATCCAAGATGAACTAACCCTATTCAATCCAAAATCAGTGCACTCATGTTTCCAAATGGCACAAAAGATTGAGGAAAGACAAAGAAGGAAGGGTGACTCCTAAAACAAAGCAAGGGGAGCCAACAATAGAGGCAGAGGAAGATTCAATGATAGAGGATCTTTCAATAGACCCCAAGGGGAGTCTAGCAATTAGGAAAATCAGGATGGTGAAGCTAGTCCTAGAGGAGGCTTTAGAGGAAGAAGAGGTAATGGTAGAGGGAGATTAGGAGGAAGAACTCCAGGTGTATTCACTGGAAGGTTTTTCAATTGCAATCAGGTTGCACACCAAGCCTCAAGGTTCCCTGAAAAATGTGGGAACAATTAGCAAGGAGGGGATAGGAGAGTCCATCTAGCCCAAGAGGATGATACACAAAGTATACAAGGAGCCAAAGGGATTTCATATCTAGAGCAAGGAGAGTTCCTTATGTTCAATAGGGCCTTGTTAAAGAACCCTCCAGCCAAGGAGCCAACACAAAGGAAGACCCTATTCAGAACTACATGCAAGGTGAAAGGTAAAGTTTGTAAAGTGATAGTAGATTTAGGTTCAACTAATAATTTAGCTTCTATTTCTATGGTAGATAATCTTGGGTTGAAAAAGATACCTCATCCTAACCCATATAAAGTATCATGGTTAAACAAGGAACAACAAGCTTTTGTGAATGAGCAGGTACATGTGGAGTTTAGGATAGGGGACTATCATGATAGCATATTATCTGATGTGACTGAGATGGATGCCTACCACCTATTATTAGAGAGGCCTTGTCAATATGATGTGGATGCACATCATGATGGGAAGGAAAATGTGTATGAGATCTCGAAAGGTGGGAGGAAGTTCACCATGAAACCCCTTCTTGATGATGGAAAGGAGACTCCTCAAGCCAGAATCATGCTAATTTTAGGGGAGAAGGAGTTCGTGGAGACAATCAAAATGAAGGACACTCCATGCTATGCCATTATGGTAAGGCCTAAGGAAGAGGGAAAGGAGTACAGGGTTGAGAAATAAGAACCATGGAGGAAAGTGGGACCCAAGGAGGTGCAGGAACTTCTAGAGAGGTATAAGGGTGTGATTGTTGATAGCAAGATAGAGACACTAACCCCTATTAGAGATGTAAGTCACTGTATAGACTTCATTCATGGTTCTACACTCCCAAAAAAAGTAGCTTGAAATCTTACACCAAGATAGAATGAAGAGTTGGCTAGGAAGATTGAAGAACTCTTGAGTAAGGGGTTTATAAGGAGGAGCATCAGTCCTTGTGTAGTGCTAGCCCTATTAGCCCCAAAGAAGGAGGGTACATGGAGGTTATATACTGACTCCCAAGCTATAAACAAAATCATTATAAGATATCAGTTTCCAATGCCAAGAATGGAGGATTTGATGGATTTCCTAGGAGGGGCAAAATACTATACCAAGATGGATTTCAAAAGTGGTTATCACCAGATCAGGGTGAGGGAAGGAGATGAGTGGAAGATAGCATTTAAGACCAATGAGGGGATTTTTGAATGGATGGTGATGCCCTATGGTCTCTCAAATGCACCAAGCACATTCATGAGACTCATGAATGAGGTGCTCAAGCCATTCATTAACCACTTTGTATTTATTTACTTAGATGACATTCTTATCTATAGTAAGAGTAGAGGAGAACACTTGGATCATGTGGAACAAGTTTTGAATAGATTGCTAGAGGAGAAGTTGAGAATCAGCTTGGACAAGTGTGTCTTCTTCCAAGAGGAGTTGATCTTCCTAGGATTTGTTATCTCCAAGGGAAACCTTAAGATGGATCCATCAAAGGTGGATTCCATATTGGATTGGCTCACTCCAAGAATAGCAAGTGAGGTCAAAAGTTTTCATGGCTTAGCAAGCTTCTATAGGAAATTCATTAGAGGCTTTAGCAATGTGAGTGCTCCCATGATAGACACCATTAAGGGAGGCAAGAAATTTCAGTTTGTGTGGACTCAAGAAGTTGACAGAGCTTTTGAGTTTTTGAAGAGGAAGGTGGCAGAACAACCTATCCTAGTGCTACCATATTTTGGCAAAGTCTTCACCATTGAGTGTGATTCAAGTAATAGGGCCATAGGAGGGGTCCTAAGTTAAGAGGGAAAACCTATAGCCTTCTTCAATGAGAAGATAAATGAGGCAAATCAAGATACTCTACATATGACTTGGAGATGTATGCAATGGTTCAGTCCCTAAGGAAGTGGAGGCACTACTTGTTGCCAAAAGAATTTTTTGTTTACACTGATAACCATGCCTTGAGTTTCTTGAACAAGTAGGAGAAGTTGAATCATAGACATGTGAAGTGGATGGAATACCTCCAATCCTACACATTCATAATCAAGCATAAGAAAGGGGTAGCAAACAAGGTTGTTGATTCCCTTAGTAGAAGGAATTTGACCATCCAAGAGGTCAGGTTAGAGAATGTGGGATTCCATTCCATCAGAGATATGTATGAAGAAGATGAAGACTTCAACAAAGCATATCAAATCTGCAAGGACATGATAGGGTAGTATCATAGTACTTTCTCTAACTATATGTTGCAAGAGTGACTACTCTTTAAGGGAAGTCAATTGTGTATCCCTAGGGGATCACTTAGAGAGAAAATTGTGAAGGAAAAGTATTGTGGGGGTCTGGTAGGCCATTTTGGATTAGATAAAACACTAGAGTTGGTGAGGAGATTCTACTATTGGCCTAGAATACCATCAGATGTCAGAAATTTTGTGGAGGCTTGTATGGTGTGCTAAAGAGAAAAGGGTAGGTCTTCCAATGTAGGTCTCTACACTCCATTTCCCATTCCCAATAGACCTTGGGATGCTGTTAGTTTAGATTGTGTACTTGGTATTCCTAAGAACAAATAGGGATATGACAGTGTGTGTGTGGTGGTGGACAAGTTCTCTAAGATGGCTCACTTCTTGCCTTGCAATACTAGCCATGATGCCTCACATATTGCAGGGATCTTATTTAAGGAGATCATAAGACTACATGGATTGCCTCTATCCATAGTCTTAGACAAGGATCCCAAGTTCCTTGGTCATTTTTGGAGGACCTTGTGGAAAAATATTGGGACAAACTTAGCTTTCTCATTTGCATACCATCCCCAATCAGATGGTCAGACCGAAGTAGTTAATAGGTCTCTTGGCAACCTATTAAGATGCCTAACCAAGGAGCATGGCTCAACTTGGGATTCAATCATTGCCTAGGTAGAGTTTTCCTACAATGATTCTATGAATAGGAGCATAGGACAAAGCCCATTCCAGATTGTGTATGGCACTCATCCAATGGAAGTGATGGAGTTGAGGGAAGTTAAATCCATGGAGACAAATAGTGCTCAGGCCAGTGACTTTGTAGAGGTCATGAGGGATGTTCACAAGGAGGTTAGAAGCAAGTTGGATAAGGTGATAGTGAAATACAAAGAGGCTTTAGATAGTAAGGGAGAGATCTCCAATTTTCAATGGGAGATATGGTTATGGTGCACTTGAAGAAGGAAAGATTACCCAAGGGTAAACATAGTAGGTTGATGATGAGGAAGATATTTCCTTTTAAAATCTTGCAAAAATGTGGTCAAAATGCTTACAAGGTGGATTTTCCATCAGATATTGGGCTCTCAAACACCTTCAACATATCTGATCTATATGCTTATAAGGGACTTGAAGTAGTGAATTCAAATAGAGAAGCAGTCCCCAAGGATGATCATGAGACCATCAAAGCCCTTCCTAAAGCCCAAAACCATAAAATTGAGTGTGTTTTGGACAAGAGGGAAGGTAAGAAGACTAGGAGATAGGTCTACATGGACTATCTCATCAAATAGAGAGACAAACTAGTGGAAGATGCTAGCTGGCTAACTGAAGCAGCAATCCAGAAGTTGGGATACTAGGTATCCACACTACCAACTCAAGAGACTTGAGTTTTATTGGCCTAGGGAGTATGGTGAAAGGCACAAAGGCTCTCATATGAAGGCATGGGTGTTAGGAAAGGGTGAATAGGTGTTGGATCCTTTTGGGGTCCTTTGATGTAATAAAAGGCCAACTGTGAGGTCAATTGGCACTTAGGTGAGCTTATAAACCAAGTTTCTCAATTGGACCAAATGGTCTAAAATGTGTAGATCAAATGATTTTTGATAGGTTTGGGTAGTTTAGGATTATAATGGATAGGTTAGATCCATCTAAACCTTGGTCTGTTCTAGTTAGAGCCTTAGAGCAAAAAGTTGCAAAAATTGCAATGCAACTTTGAAAAGTTGCTCACAAATTGTAAATCAGTTAAGAACACCTAATCAAGTGGTTCTAACCATTGAGATGGATTTAAAATCCATGAAGGATGATCGACCAAGGAGTTAGATCTCATTTGTAATCAAAGTCTTGAAGTTTTGGAATGAAAAATCTTGAATTTCTGGAATTATGTGTGTTACCAGTGGATTGTACAATTCCGTACGGTCTGGGAATGATTGCATAGTTTTTGTTTTGATAATTATATTTTGTTGAGGATTGAATTCTTTTGGTTTGAAGTCATTTTCAGGTTCCAATCAAAAGCTACACTCATTTTGGTTCAAGTGTTCCTAAACAGCCCTGATTTCTAGGGACTTGGAGAAATGGTGGCCTAACTTGCAACTCCATTGGTGGATCCTCATGAAACTAAGGGTAATACAAGTTAGGAGTATGGTCTTAAAGAATATAGAGACTAGAGGTGTGGCGAGAAGGTTTGATAGCTTCTCAAGCCAACCCTAGGCCAAACATCTCTATGTGTTTGGCTAGGATTAAAGTAACTCAGTGGATACAATCAATGCAAGAGACCCATAGAACCCTATAAGTAGTTGAATTTTGTCAAATAAGGTGTGTTAAGTATTTCCAATAGGTTTGGGGGTCTTGATAACCCATCCTACTCTTTCTTCATTAAAGCCCTAGTCTAACTTGATCAATTAGGCATGTGTGCTTGGTGAGGGTTTGAGGGTGCTGGATCAGGATTAGCATGAATGCTTTTGGAGTATTTTGGGGAATCAAAAAGGGTATTTGGATCAGTTTTTAAGTCCCTAGTTTTTTAAGGTATTTTGGAAGTTAAATGCCAAAATCAAGGTTTGGAAGGCTACAAGGATTGTAGGCCTAGTGTGAGAAATTGGTGTTGTGGGTCTGAAGGATTCTTTTTGGGTGTGGAATCTTATTATATTGGCTATCGGAAATCAATCTCCACTCTTGGATAGAAGTGATTTGAAACTATAAGTGAAATTTCCTTATAGGGCTCATTAGGAGAGTGTACTTGAGTGTGGGTAAAGGATCTCAAATTGATCTTATAATCCATTATTGATTGGATTAAGGTATTAGAGACCTTATTTTGGTGGTTGGATGTAGTGATTTGCATCATCTTACCTCTTTACAATTCCTTTCTATATGTCCATGCTTTTTACATGCATAACAAGTTTAGTCTACTAACTTGTGCTCATCCTTAGATGGTTCAGTGTTGTCTTTAGTCTAATTTTCAGTCTTCTTAGCATCTGTGGTGTCTTCTGGTGCTTTCATTCTTTCTCTCATGTTATCAATCTGATTTTGTGCTTCATTGAATCCAATGTCACTGGTATCTCCTTTAAGCTTATGAGCATATAACTGAGATTCTATCAGATCCTTGCTTGTGTGTAATATATCAATGTGGTTCTTTGCTTCAATCAATTCAGATTCTAACTTTTCTTTTCTATTTTTTAGCTCCAAGATTTCCATGTTTTCTTGCCTCAATTCTTCATTCAGTTGAAGGTTCTCTTTGATTTGTTCATAATAAACTTCTTGATTGTTAGTTAGCTTTTCATCCAAATCTTTAATCTGATCTTGTAAAGATGTGTTCTCCTCATTCACCTTCTTAACCATTTTTCCCAAATCATTGTTTGTACAATCCTTCAAATCTTGTCTCAGTTTCTTGATGAATACTTATGTGCTACTAAATTTCAATTTTAGTTCTTCAACTTCTTTCTCAGGTCTGTCAAGGACTTCAAGAGCTACCATAAGATTCTCCTTCAGATGTTTTTCTTCTTCTAAACTCATTGATCTCCTCAAGTGGTTAAACTTCTCTTCAGAGGACCACAACTTGGATACCAATTGTGAGGAATGGGAACACTGAGAGGGGGGGTGAATCAGTGTTTACTATATTTAATATTTTTACTTTACTCTTGAAACTTAACTTGATTGCTTAAGTACTGAAATAAAGATCAATGTAAACAAGATAGACAATCACAACACATAACACCAATATGATTATAGGGAAACCCAAATAGGCAAAAACCCTAGTGGGAATTGACACCCACTAAGAACTACACTAGTTCCTTATGATCCTTGTTAGAAGATCTGCAATCCTACAAGGAGTTGTTCTTTACGATGCTTTTAGTACAGTGACCTAGTCAAGGGTCGGACCCTGTTAGGAGTCTTTTACAATAACCCTATTAGGGGTGGGGACACACTATCCTAGATTTCACTACTTAAGTGGTGAAGGCTACAACCTTCTGATCTCAAATACACATTATTTTTGTTGGATGAACTGGTGTTGTGACACTGCTTGTCAGATCAGTTCCTTTGATGCACTGATGCTCCAACCTCTTGTGAAGCTCTACAACATATTGACTAATCTTCACATACTTTTTCTCTACTCTACTTTCTCTCTTTTCTTATCACTACTCAATTACCAAGGTGCATGTCATATTTATATGCGCTTACAAAATAATTAATTACGTCAACCCTTTAACTGATTACATACAACGCTTCCAAGTGAATTGGCTCAATTATGTTTACAAAAAAATATGTTTATATGTCTACAACCTAATTGCAATAAGTGCATAGCCTTTACAAAACATTATTGTAATCGCTAATCAAAATATAAATAATCAGCTGCATACTCTATTTTGTTCTATCATTCACTGGTTGTATCTCTTCAACTATCTGTATCTTCATCATATTGTCTCATCTGATCATGCTCTCTTAGACTTAGCATGAAAACACATTGACCATCTTAACTTTAAGGGCACATACCATAACTCGATCATACACACATCTGTTGATGCTCTGATCTTCTGGTGCTCTGCTATCTGTCCAATCTTCTATACTTAGTCATATTTTGATCTTCTGATAAGGTGCACTGACTCCAAAACTCTATATGACTTTTTTGCCATAATGACAACACTAAATACATTCATATACTTCAGTATAGTTAACTTTTCAACATATGCATCACTAGTTTTTTCCCCTTTATAGAATTATGTTACAGACATGTCAAACTAAATAATTGGTGTGACTTTTCTTTTTCAATGTTTTGCTACATTTCATGTATCCTTGCCACTTTGACTTGGGTGTTTTATTTATAAATTTTTCTCTAATCTTTTTCATACCATATTTTAATGTTATCTCCAGCTTGTTTATTGGGCATATGCTCGGTATATGTAATGTGTATCAAATTTATATTATACTCACATTTCTCCATTCGTTGTTTGGAAGCATTTTCAAAAAAGGGATTTTGGTCTTTGTTCTTTTACTTTCTTTTGTTATTGTATGGAATCATAGTTTATACTTAAATCATCCTCCTTTTCTCTACATTGCCCTATCATCTCCTCCTTAGCCTATGCTAACCACTCTCTAGTAGCACTTATTTTTTACATGTATTGACTGCATTTATTCTATTTCCCAACATTTTTATTCCATTTTCCATCATATGTTTTTGACTGCACAAAGTTTGGTCTCTTCTCCATGTGCAGCCCTTGGTTGCTCTTTCCTTGGTATTTTATTGATGCCTAGTAAAAATGCAGCCCTCCCTCAAAGAATTTTTTGATCGCCACATAAGAAAATCAGACCACTCATCCTCAAATAGTCCACTCATAACCATTAACATTTTATTCCAACTGTGTGGATAGGTGTACATTCTAAGGCATGACAAGGGAAAATCTCATTCATATTGGGCTAGGCTAGGTAGAATATAATTTTAATCTCGTTCAAATTGGGCTTCTAGTTGCATGTTCTTATTTTATTGTAGTCTATAATTATTACTTTTTTTCATTATTTGTAATTTAATTATTATTTCATTCTTAATATAACATTGTAGGTTATTTCATTCTTAATATAGCTATACTCAGAATTACCAACAAGACATGGAGGAGGATAACAAGATTAACACCAACAATGTGGCTAAAGGTACTACTCCTCATAGTAAGCAAACTGACAGTGTGGACACTACCTAGGTGAGTGACAAACCTACCAACAAGAATGATGGTATTAATATAGGGCAGGATCAAAAGGATAGCATCCTTTCTTTTGGTCAATTTTTGGTGACCATATCTTGGGATAATGAAATTATGAAGGCTGATCTCAAAGAACATGGTAAGATTGTGAACATGATTAAGAAGGCTACCTTTGGTGATAAACCCTTGGCTACTTTCTTGAATGACTAGATGGAAGTTATTCATAAAGGGGAGGCTTTTGGAGAGCATGGTGGTATGGTGCTTGCTTTGGAAGAAAAATTGAACAACATTAGTAAGGATTCTGAAAGCAGTCAGTATGAAGATAGAATTACTACCCTTGAGAACAAAGTGAAAAAGTTGGAAAGTACTCTTAAGAAGATCAGTGATCAAAGTCTCCACATATTGAAAGCTTCAGTGGCCCGCAACAAGTACTTGGTGGAGAATCTTTAGACTAATAGGGGTGAGGAAATTAAGGAGACCAAAGATAGCATGGGGCCTAGAATTAGAACTCGTGCTAGTACTAAGAAAAAAGGATCAGACTTGTAAGATCTGAAAACCTCTACGGGCAATATGGAGCTTTTAGTCATTCAAGCTAAAGAGTTGATGGATATAAACTAGTTGTTTCCTTTTCCTTTTTTGTTGTCTAGGTCTGTTGTGTTGTCTTTCTATGTTTATCTTTCTAGTTCTACCTTTTGGTTTGATCAGTAATGCCTATCTTCTGATCTTTTTGTACAATGTTTCGGGACCTTTCAAATCCTATTTTTACCTAATCGGAACATTGCAGGTAACCATAAAAATTTTAAAAGTTGTAGCTTATAATTATTCTTTTTTTTAATATAGTCATTTCATCTTATTATTATAACATTTTGTTGATTTCATGCAGCTCTTTCATCAGTCATTTTATTTCATCATTAGATTCTTTTCTATATTTAACACAATTTATTCAAAATTTGTTTATCATAAAAAAAAGTTTGAACTTTAAAACAAATTTTTCGCTTAATATTTTTTTTAAATCATTTTAACCCCATATTTATTTGATCAATATAAATGTATTTCATTTGCCATTTTGATAATTAGTTGCACTAAAAAAAAAATTCTCATTTAAACAAAAATTTTAATTTTTTTTTTACAATCACATTTTAGGGATTTATTTCTTCATTAACATTAAGTTAAATCCAGGAACACAATTCGATATCATCCTTAATTTAGTGTTTCAAAATTTGTTTAATCTATTTCTGCTCTTAAATAGTTAATCCTTTCAGTTAAGTTTATTTTTTTTAAACTCTATTTTTTAAAAAAATTCTATTAAAGTTTTTTTTAAACTCTTTTTTTCATCAAAAGGATTATGGTAATCAATTTTGTCATGCTAAGTTCAGTTTGTTCTAATGTTTCTAACCCTCTATAAAAATGGGCTATCTATTTAATTTATTCCATTGCTAAATTTTAATTTTGTTCAAGTATTGTGAGCTATCTAACAATATTGCCTTCTAGTGGCTAATTATTGAGCAGTAATTGCTTTTAGATTTTATATGATCTATTGTTATGCACTAAGTTTCATCTTTTACAAAGTTTCATTTGATCCATTATTTTAATTTGTAAGTTGCACTGGGATGCACTTACTTCAGTTGATGTTTATCAACTTGTTCCATTGGTTATTTTTTCCTCATGGTGAGGATGGTGCTCTTCAAATTTTTCCTAAAATTTGTTGGATATCTCTTATATTTGGAAGGAAATATGTTTTTCACACTCATAATCCTTAGTTCATATTATTATTTATCATATGTCAATATTTGTTTTGTTAATGTTGGTTTAGATTATTATGCTCTTGATGGTTCTTTGATTATGGTACTTGTGTGTATACATGTTTGGCAAATCAAATCAAATGTTAATTTGGCATTTGAGATGTTCTACTCAGATTATGGTTTATTCTCTCTCATATCTCTATTGCATACTACTAATGTGATTATGAATCTTCATACTTCATTGCTTATATCATGAGTCATGTAGGTTGTGGAATGATCACCCATATACTTGCAGTGGGATGACTCATTAGTGGAATGTCTATGTCCATTTGATTGATGCAATTTTGATGAAGGTCTCATTAGTTGACCTTTTCTGTGGTCATTTGTGCATTGGTATGTTTCTTTTATGAGAGCATTGATTTTTCCTCGTTTGTTCCTTTTTGCACCATTGAGCATTAATTTTATCTTCATATCATGTTAGACCCATTGCATTTTGATGAGATTACATTTATCTTTCTCTCTCTATCTTTGTTTTTCATTATGAGAGTTTTTCTTATGTTACAAATTTCAAAAGATATACTAGCTAGAATATACTATGGAATTCAACTTGTGGATAGTTGCCTTTTTTTGTGTTATATGTTGTATGTTTCAGGTGATCCATCAAGGAACATTCAAGACATCAATTCATTTACACAAATCCTATGAATCACAAGACTACTTGAAGATGTGGATATACTTCCACTTGACCACATTTAAAGGACCCATCCACTTCTCTTGGCTCTACAAAAGATGCATGTACAACATACAAAATTCTACTTGCACACTTGAAGATAATACATTTCTTATATTGAAGATCAAGTTGCAGATTTTTGTAAAATTTGGGTTTAATACCCCTTTTTTGTAATAACCCCAAGTAAATATTAAAGGGGGGTGTTAGAATTAATAATATTTCCTTGGTGTATTATTTAAATTTGGATAAGCCAAGGTATCCTAATTGTATTTTTTCCTCTAGCCCAAGTGGGAGGACAACTCATACTTTGTAATTCCTTTATAATGAAATTAGTTTATTCCCCCTTAAGAGGACCTTGACACTTTGCACACACCTATTGTGGATGATGGAATTCATAAACTGGTGAGTTACTTTGTAACTCCTCTCCTCATCTATATTTAAGAGATGCTCCTCTCTCATTCTCAGAAGATGAAGTTATTGTAAGTGAGAAACTCTCTCTCTCTCTCTCTCTCTCTCTCTCTCTCTCTCTCTCTTTTATTTTAGGGTATGGCCTCATTCATAATGTCACAAAGGGTTTTATTTGCTTTCCCCTTTCAAAATTTATCTCATTGTGTTGATCTTGGAGCATCTTGATGTTTTTTATAAGATCCTAAATCTATATCTCTTTCATTGTGTTAATAATAAAACACTTCCTTTTGCTTCACTAACTTGGATTATTTCCTTTAGTTCATTTCATTTTTTGTATATTCCTAACAGCTATTCTTTAGAATTTTCATCTCTCAGTGGAGGCTCAACTTGCTCCTTAGTTTCTTCTTGTAGCTTGGGTAAAGTATCAGAAATTCCTTCTTGTACATATACAAATATTTGATAATCTTCTAGTTTCTTTTTTCTATCTTCATCATTTCTTTCTACAAATTCATCAATCCTCACATTTTCACTTTCAACAATTTTGTTAGTAACCTTATTCAGACATTTATAAGCTTTTCTCTTTGTGGAGTATCCTAGAAATATACCTTCATCTCCTTTAGACTCAAACTTTCCATTCCTAGCATCTTTCAATATGTAACACGTACTTCCAAAATATTTAAAGTAGCTAACATTTGGTGTATGCCCATACCAAAGTTCATAAGGGGTTTTATTTGTACCTTTCCTCAATTTTACTCGGTTGAGAGTGTAGACAGAAGTACTAATGGCTTCTCTCCAAAAATTTTGTACAACCTCTTTTTCAATAAATAATGTTGTAGCACAATCAACTATTGATCTATTTCTTCTTTTAGCTATGCCATTTTTTTGTGGAGTCCTCAGTGCAGAAACTTGTCTTTTAATTCCATTCTCATTACAAAAGACAGTAAATTCATTAGAGATAAATTCACCTCCTATATCTAATCTTAAATATTTTAGCACTTAACTATTTCCTTCTCAACTCTTTCCTTATACCATTTAAACATTTGGAATGCATTAGACTTTTCTTTTTAAAATATTTTTGACATCATGCTTGAGTAGTCATCAACAAACAAAATTAAATATCAATCACCATAATAACTTTTTATTCTCATAGGACCACAAAGATCTATATGAACTAATTCCAAAATACCAATAGATGAGAAAGAATTTCTTGAAAAACTTGATTTTGTCATCTTACCAATCTGACATTCCTTACACATCACTTTATTAGGTTTTCTCAATCTCTTTAAACCTCTAACTCTATTATTTTTTCTCACCTTAATTAAGTTGTCAAAATTCACATAACAGAATATTTTGTGCCATAGCCATACATCCTCAACTTTAACAAACAAGAAACTTTTTGTAACACTATCAAGGTATAATAGATTACCTTTGGATTGTTCACTGATTCCAATCAAATCTCCATCAGCACCATAGATCATCACTTTTCTATTTTGAAACTCTAGTTGGTGACTAGTGTTCAATTATGCAATGCTCAACAAGTTTTATTTTAGTCCTTGAACCTAATAAGCATTATCACATTTGATCTTTTCATTTAGTATAATGGATCCTTTTCCTTTTACATAAAATGGAGCATCATTCCAAAATCTAATAAATCCTCCATCATATTCTTCTAAGTTCTCAAACTTATCAATGTCAACAGTCATGTGATGTGATTAGCCATTATCAATTATCCATGGGTCAATTTTTCTAAAATGAGAAATAAGGGCTTTTACATCTTTATACCTCTCTTCTTTTGAATCATCCTTCATAGAAACATAGACAACTTCCACACTTTCTTCTTTGTCATCAGATTCATCAACAGTTACTCCTTCCTCACCTAGGTAGCATGATTTTTTTCCTTTATCCTTGAAATCTCTAAACCTTCTATATTGGTTCTCCTTCTTGTCACTTTTATCATTCTTGTCAATGTCAAGACACCTAGATGCAATATGGTTAATCTTGTTGTAGTTAAAATATTTTAGAGGTGATTTATCTTTATACTTTCCTTTTCCTCTCGGTTGCCTCTTTGCCAACATTGTTTCTAACTCTTCTTGTTCTTTATCTTCAGTTAGAATACTATCATAGCCACTTCCACATGAACTATTTTGATTCTCTCTCTCTCTCTCTCTCTCTCTCTCTCTCTTCTTGAATTACCAATGCTTAAAGATGATTTGAAAGTTGTTTCAATAGTTGATAAACTATTATCATAATTACTAAGTTCAAATGCAATCAGCTTACTGGTCAAAGAATCAAGAGCAATAGTGTTATTAGGTATGGATCTCAATTCTTGAATAGAAGATAACTAAATAGCATACTTGGATGAAAGAGTTCTAATAAAATTTCTTACCACTTCTTCTCCAATTAATGTTCCACTAGCACCTCTAATGGCAATTACCACTTCCTTAATTCTGAAACTATATTGTGTAATGTGTTGGTAAATTTTCCTATCATAGTGCAAAATTTGAAGAAAATTTCCATAGGTTTATTCATCTTTGAAGGGTTTCAAAATAATATTTCCTAAGTCCAAAACTCTACATGTTTTCTATTTCTTCATTACCTTTTTGAATCACTTAATTGTTAGATAACTAAGAGGGGGGGTGAATTAGTTAGTTCCAGTTATCCTATAGTCCCAAATCTCCCAGATGTATATATTCAAACTTTTCAAATAGATTATCAACTCGGTAAGCTATCAACAATAACTTTCACTTCATCTGTCGATTGACAGTCAATTCAATACTGTGTTTTATTGATCTGACTAATTATGAAATGTATAAAGTTAAATAACAATCCAATCATATCAAATACACATAACACATAGATTTTTAATGTGGAAACCCTATTAGGGGAAAAACCACATGGGGTTGATAACCCAAAATAATTCACTCTTCTGAAGTGAGCTTGGTTAGGAGACAACCCTATCAAAGGTTACAAAAGACACTATAAGGTGTGACCTGGTTAGAGGATTTATCACTAACAGTTCTCCCTTGACCAGGGTTCACTATGGGGTCAACAAGAAAATAATTAACATTCATTGAATGTCATATTGAAATACAAAAAGATTGTTAAGTCCACTCAGTTAAGATATTTTGTCATAATGATAGTTAACTGATACAGTAATGATATGATTCAAATACAACTAAGATTTGTAGATTTGCATATCTATGATGAGCTCAAAATACCTCCTCTGATTAATATTCACTTCAATCCTTCATTTCCTCCAACTTGTTCAACTCGGTGAATAATTCCCTAATGCTCGGTAATGCTTGTAGTTCATCTCGGTTATGTCTATAACCAGTTTGATCAGTGATGCATGAAAATAGTCCTTTCATGTGAATTCTCCTATAGTGTCAATAATCTCTAAACTCAATAATGAATCTCATGTCTCTTTAAATAGAATTTATAAACCATTTTCTTATCATCTGTTAGATTTTGCCTCTTAATCTCCATCATTCCTTTTTCCGCTTCAAGCTTCCTCGACAGATGTGTCTATAACACATTTCATCCTTCTCCATTCGATAAATCTTGAATTTTGTCAATCGTTAGATTATCATAACAAAATTTATCTTTTACCTCAAAATCATAAGAAATTTTCCAGCTCATCAATTCAGTCAGCTGTTATAAATTTTTTTTTTTTCTTTCACTCGGTCAATACAGAATGTGTCGGTGATAACTAACTTCATTATTATTGTTACTCAGTATACACTACACTAGATCAATGTATACAAAAATCTTCAATTACCAACCACATAAACTTATTTAGTTCTAGTCTTTAATACATAACAAATTCATGTAATACAGTCAAGTCAACAACATGATGGTATAGACTCATCAATAAGTTACCCAATGTATACCTTAGCCATATCTTCCATATCCATCTCATCTTCATGTAGATATCTCACTCTTTTATCATTTTTCTTCTTCATATGTTTGTAGCTATCATGATAAGTGTAGTCAAAACTAGTTGACATCAATGACAAAACATTGACTGATTTAATTGCCTTACATATCACTTTAGTAGCTCAGTGATCTCTAATCATTATCTTTCACTTGTCCATTCATTCCATCAAGATATTCAATCAGTTGTAGTTCATCATTAAGTGATGCAGTCAAGGATGGAGGATCCAATTAAGGACTATCCAAACTTGCAGCCAAACCACAACATGGTGGAATTACACACAATAACACCAGATCTGAAATAAAACAAGTATCTTTATTTATCAAAAATGGATTACATGCAATGTGCCCAACTGTAAGGCCTTCCCAATTATGGCCAATTACAAAGAAAGAATAGTTCTACAACATCATGCAGGATCCAATACATCTCTTAGTTAGTCCAAGTCTGTAACATGACAGAACACTAATAGGCCCACCAAGGAAGATCTAAACTTGTGCATGCAGGCCACCAAGAAATCTTCTTGTGCCTAAGCTCACAAACTACTAACTCTGCTATATTTCTAAATCCAACTCCAGATCTCTTATCTAACTCTCCTTGATCTGCCCCCTAAACACTACCCAAACATCTTCTTAATACTAATTCCCAGCCACAATTTGACTTCCAAATATACAAATATTAAATGCAAAACATGGTTGGCTCTCAAATAGCCTTACAATAATTAAATTATCCATGTCAGCCTCTAGATCCATAAAGGAGAATGCAATATGCCAAATCTAGGTCCCCACACATCCAACGATCAATCCATAACTCAAGGAATGTGACCCAAATTAAATGAATCAATTGGCCAAGCCGATTCATCTAAACAACCAAGTCAGTCTTCAAGAACACCGAGTACTAGAAAGAAACACTGAGACCCATCGGTAACCAAACACTAAGAAACAGAGAAATAATCAAGTACCAGTGATTCGACCACACCAAGCATCACTGAGAAATGCAATTATCATCGAGCACCAAAAGCAACCAACACCTTCAGTTACTGAGCGTTCTTCAAAGATCGAGCACCCCAATAAACACTGAAACTGAGCAACTAAACTCCAAAACCAAACAAATACTTCACCAACAAAGATCAAAACTACCAATCTTCCTTTCAAAACAAACATATTTTTGGTTGATATAGGATTGACAAGAATCCTAGGATGCTCCTGCATCAGACACCCCAGGTAAAGAAGATTTTCTCATAAGGAAATTAGGAACACCTTAAGGGAATTAGAACAAGTATGCCATATCTTTTCTTAACCCATATATCTTCTTATCCTTCATTCCAAGTTGTCTTCATTTCATCCATTGTCTCCTACAGCAAGTTTTCCTGCTTCTCACTTTTCTTATCTTTTATGTCTACAACTGATAACAACCGAATCTGACCATAACTTCCACTACCAACCACATTAGTACCTTGATAAACCCTATCCTCTCCGGACTTCTCAATCAACTAGGCATCATCTATATCTCTTTGCATCACAAATGTCATTATCTATTGTACTATTTCTACCTACCTCTTAATCTCAACAAACTCTTCAAATATATCATTCTCCTTCTCTTTCAAACTAGACTTTCATCAATCCTCTACTCTTGAGGTTTGTCATAAGGACAACACTTGATAACTACACATCCCTTATCCCCTGTCTCCTGTAAAAGCAAAATCTTATGCCTAGATCCTTCATGCCTAACCACATAAGTGTTTGCACGACCATCAAACAAAACATTTCTATCAAATTGCCAAGGTCTCCTAAGCAACAGGTGACAAGCATCCATAGGAAATATATCACACAATATTTCATCATGATAAGATCCAATCTAAAAACTAACCAAGCATTGTTCTTCAATCCTAACCTTAGACACATCTTGTATCCAACTAATCTGATTAGGATTAGGATGTTTCTTTCTTTCCAAATTCAACTTACTAACCATCTCTTCTGAAACAAAGTTCTCAAAACTGTCACCGTCAACTATAACATTACATACCTTATCCTTGCACTTACATCTGGTTCTGAACAAATTTCTTCCTTGCACTAGTTCCTAGACACATGTAGCTAACCTCCTAGTGATAAGCAATTCACCTTTTTGTGCAACATTCTCAATGTCTTCCTTGGTAGTTAGTGCAACCCTTTTCTTAGGACATTGAAAACTTCTATGACCTGCCTCACCACATTGATAAAAAGTACCAGTGAACTCATTTTTCCATCTTCCTCTCGCTCCAATATTGAAATTCTTAGTGACTTGACCAATGCTAGATCCCACATCAATATTCTTAGGATTCTCTACCACATTACTTTCAGCAACTTTTTCACCAGTCTTACCACTGTGTGTGTGAAAATTGTACCTGATATGTAGACACAACACTTCAGTAAAACATTAGAGGTTAGCTATAATCAAAATCATGCAAAATTGAAATCTAATCTAACCAAGTGATTTACTACCTTCTAATAGGTGCGAGATTGATGTTCTCAGATTGTAATCGAGATCAGTGACCTAGACGACACCTAAATGAAGGATTTGAATGCAATTGATCTATATTTTTGATATTTTCTATGCAATAAGAATGACAAAAACTGATATGAATCTATGCTAATATGAAATTGATATGCTATGAATGCTATTGAAAATTGATATGCTATGAATGCAAAAATAAGATTGATCTCACAAAGATGTCGATTCGCAAGAGCTTTGATTCTTCAATTCCAATTCTCCAGCGTGATTGTGCAAAATATGAGATGAATTATGAAGAGTTGAGCCTTGTTTTTATAGAAATCCAAGGCTTTGGAGGTGCATGAAAAAAAGTCATAAATCGCTCAAATAACTCAAGTTGATTTTTGAGTTATTTGATAATAAAGATAATTAAGTCACAAAAATCATGCAAAAGCACAGTTCAACTTGAATTAGAAGTTTAGATCAACTTTAAAACTTGAAAAGATGTTGAGTTTCAAAAAGCTAACAACTTGCATTGATTTTCCAATTTTGAGTTTAACTGGTCCTTGAATGTGCACATGGATAATTATGATTTAATAAATAAATAAAGTGATTTATTGTCAACTTAACTGCTTTTTGAAATAAAATAATTAATTTATGGGTTAATTAACTATTTTACCAAACTTTTATTAAAAATTATATTATTAAATAATGACAACATGCTTTAATTAATTAAATAAGAATTTAATCAATTATTCATAGGAATTTTGATTTATTGTCAAAATTAAATAATACAATTAATAATAGATATAATTAAATTTAATTAAACAATTAAGTGGCAAATATTAAATCTAATTAATTAAATATGCAAAATATTTAATTAATCAAATTTTAGGATAAATGCGATTTATTGCCAAATAATTATAAAATTAAAGATAATTATGATGATTAGGAATATTACTAGGAATATTCCCCGATGTAGAATTTAAGATAATCAATTATGATTCGATGATGTTTAGATGTGCCTTAGATTAGGACTTTGATGTCGATTTCGTTTGAATTGAAGATGTAGGAGATTAATGAACTTATAGCCCATTTTGGGGGTATTACATTTTGCCCCTCTTTGAATTACTGTGCGAAGCGCAGTGGTTCAAAGATAGTCTGTGTTTGATAAAGATATGAAACTGATTCAAAAGATAAATCAATCTCAAGATAGAAACCGATTGAAAGATATTGAGATAGGAGGTCCTGAATGACCAGAGATAATGTTTACTATAGCAGAAATGAACCGATGATTGTGAAAAAGTGTCAAAATACCTGATTCTGAACGTTAGGATTGATAAGAAGTGAGTGACCCATTCTAGACTCGATTATCTTAGCAGAACTAGCAGGTATCACATCTGAATCCTTCAGTTGCCGAAGAACCAAGGAAAGAACACTATGATCCGATGGTTGCAGAAACTGATACAGTTTACAAGATTAGGAGAATACCAGATTGATATGGATCTTGATGAATCTGATATGCCCCAAGTGATGATAGAATTTCCCCGAGCGATGAGGACTTTTGATGAATCAGCAACTAGACGTGATTGTTTGTCTTGATCACTGATGAAAGATATTGATAGACTTGATCGATAGAATTTGATTTACAGACTTTGAATGATGTGCAATACCATGCCCCCTTCGAGATTAAAATTGAAATCTGACAAGAAAAGTCAGCGTTGATAGTTTAGAAGTATGTTAATTGATTTGAGAAGTGGTTAAACACGTCCGAGAATGCATTCTACATCGTTTGGAGGTCTTGGAGACCAAGGTTGACTAGGTTTGACCATGAGTTGCCCATGGTTGACCAAGTTGAAATTTTGATAGTTTGATGAAAGCTAATCAGTGAATTTGAATTCTGGATTTTTGTGAAGATTGAAGGTCGATTATGCAAGCAGTAGACTGTCCTAGTTCCAAAAATTTTAAATCATGATTTTGACATAATAAATGATCTCAAATTTGAATTTTGATCCCAAAAAAGGATTCTACTTGCTGCTTCATTTGAGGAACCTTCGTGTGAGATTCAGCTCTTGTTAGATTTGAAGAATTGATATGAAGAATTGTTTAAGCATTGAAGTTCATTTAGCCATTGTGAGATCATGCAAACATGCAAAATGCAAATGAGACATGCAAAATGAAATGGAACCTAAGACCTAGGACCTACTCACTGATCATGTGTCGATTTTTTATCATCATTGAACTTTTAGGTAACCGGATAAATCAATACAATGCCCACTAGCCATGAAACCATAGACATATGAATATCAATTTGTATGCGCAAGAATCAATACAACACCCACTGGTTATACAACCATGGACATATGAATATTGATTTATTTTCAGAATGTTGGATCAGATATAAGCACCAAGGCACAAACACCAGGATGACCTGAATATCATGTCCATTTTGATATAGCAATTTGTACAAGCATCAAAACATAAACATCGTGATGACCTGAGTATGCCTTGCGTGGCAAACACATCAAACAGTCAAGAGATCATTCTAAATCCAATGTGAATTACCCGTGGTGACCCTTTATCATTCACCTCCTTAGGCAAGATCGTGTTTCACAGTAGGAGAAAGAATTTACTTTAAAAAGATAATAGTTAGATCAAACATCCTTGAATTTTTTGGGTATCAATGGTCGAGGTACGCATGACCATCCAATTCAAGATAGAGGCTCTTACAGTCAGACACCATTTCAATCCAGAATTTCCAAAGTTGTTAGATTTTCACATACAAGCAGAAGACAAAGAAAAGATTATGCCCCCAGTCATCACTCTCTAAATCCTATAAAGGACATCATCGAAGAGCTCGAAGGGACACAATATGCAAAAATCTCAATGCGAATCAGTAAGCATACAAGGAGATAAAAGCATGAAGCACAGATTGTTTTCAATTGAGTTTTGATGTTTGATTGCATTGTTGTAGATGCAAAATCCTTTCTGGAGATGAGACTGACTGACTGACTCAACTTGAAGCTTCAAAGGACTCTGACTGGATAGGATACATCTAAGATACATTGGAGGCCCTAGGATATGACATTGATTGCCCCCAAGTTTGAACATTGATAGGATACAGATGTGCAAACTGATTGGTGTACAAACTGACTTATTAAAAACTGGAAATGTTGAAACAAACCGGGAGATATGTACAACTAAAGCTAGACTGAAAGCTGGGAAAGACCAAGATTGTGCTAATAGATGGAGTGTTTGGAACAAGTGGCACCTGTTTGTCGATTTTTCACCATCTTGGTAGAGATTCTATTTTTGCTACCAAGGCGCCTGTTTCCAGGTTTTCACCAAGGCACTTTTTCTTCTTCTTTTTTTTTTTATATTTTTCAATTTTTTTGAATTTTTGATATTTTTTACTTTTTTGTGAATCATCAAGGCGCCTATTGCTAGGTTTTCACCAAGATGTTCATTTTTTCAGGACTTTTTCTTATTTTTAAGATTTTTTTAAGACATTTTACCATAGACTGAATGCCTTAGGCGTAGAATTTCTTTAGATGAAGAACGTTGATTGGCTCTCAGAGCTGTTCTCCTTCAGTCGTTAAGAGTTGATAGGCACCAGAGCCAAAAATAGCAGTGATAACAAATGGACCTAGCCAATTGGGTTCAAACTTCCCCTTGCGTTCTCGATGGGATTGATTTTTAGGATTTTCTCTCAAGACTAGATCACCAACCTGAAATTCTCTATGTCTGACTTTCTTGTTGTAGCCTCTAGACATTCTTTTCTGATACACTCTGAGATGATCATACGCTGCTTGCCTACATTCATCTAGTAATTCAAGTTCTTGTAACCTAGACACTCTGTAGTCTTCATCAGTGACAAGTCCATGCATTCTGATTCTGAGTGATGGGATTTCAACCTCAATAGGTAGTACCGCTTCAGACCCATAAACTAAAGTGAAAGGTGTAGCCCCTGTAGGTGTTCTGATACTAGTTCTGTATGCCCAGAGAGCTGGATTGATCATGAGATTCCAGTCTCTTCTTGTTTTATTCACTTTCTTGTGCAAGATTTTCAAGAGATTTTTGTTTGAAGCTTCAGCTTGTCCATTCCCTTGAGGATAGTAGATAGATGACCAATGTTGAGTAATCTTGAATTTGGCACACTAGGTCCTTATTTTTTAATTGTCCCCCATTGTCTGTGACTATGGAATGAGGGATCCCATATCTGCAAATGATGTAGTTCAGGATGAACATAGAGATCTGTTTCCCCATTGCTTGTGTTAGAGGAACTGCTTCTACCCATTTTGTAAAATAATCTGTAGCTATGATGATATGGGTATGTCCATTAGAAGAGTGCGGATGGATAGTGCCTATGAGATCAAATGCCCATTGTTGAAAAGGCCATTGTTTAGTAAAGGGAATTAGATCTCTCCCTGGAGCATGAATCAAGTTGCCATGTACTTGACACTGTTGACAGTTTTTAGCAAATTTAATAGCCTCTTTCTCTATTTCAGGCCAATAGTACCTGGCCCTAATAAGTTTTCAAGCTAACGTTAAACCGTTTGAGTGTGACCCACATATACCCTCATGGACTTCCTCTAATGCACGTTGAGACTCTTCCCGTTCTAAACATCTAAGCAGTGTACCATCTAGACCTCATTTGTATAGATCATTACCAATGATGACAT
Source organism: Chamaecyparis obtusa (assembly GCA_027943335.1). Lineage (NCBI taxonomy): Eukaryota > Viridiplantae > Streptophyta > Pinopsida > Cupressales > Cupressaceae > Chamaecyparis > Chamaecyparis obtusa. The sequence goes on along the minus strand of BSBK01001216.1, from coordinate 141,941 downwards.
ATCAGGATGCAGATCAGATAAGGATTCATTTCTCAAAATGGTTAAAGGACTCAGGGATGATTTGGTCGTGGAGATAGGAGAATAGATTTTTGTAGCAAGATGAGTCATAACCTACAACAGTGCAGATCATGCGGGTTTTAGGGGAGTCATATGTAGGATAGGATAGGGCTTCCACCAGGAACTCATAGTGTAGCTCATGTTCGGGCTGTTGTAAGAGAGTAGATAGTGTCGCCATTACATCAGCAGCCTTATTCTCCATTCTGGGTATTTGCTCAAATGTGATAGAGATGAAGTATTTCTTTAAATCATCTACCATTCTCTTGTAAGGAATGAGCTTTTCATCTTTGGTTTGGTACACATCATTGACTTGGTGGATAACCAATTGTGAGTCTCCATGGATGTCCATCTCTGTAACTCTCCACTGTATTGCCATTTTCATACCATTGAGAAGTGCCTCATATTCAGCAATATTGTTTGTGCAAGGAAACTTTAATCTGAATGCTTTGGGTATCGAGTATCCTTGAGGAGTGATGAACAATATGCCTGCTCCAGATCCATTCTATGTGTAGGAGCCATCAAAGAATAACCACCATGCTCTAGAAGAGAGGTGCATGATAGAGGAATCAAGAAATTCCATTTGCATGGGTGTATCATCAAACAGTGGTGCTTCAGCTAATTGATCAGCAATGACTTGTCCTTTGATAGCTTTTCTTTCAACATATTCAATGTCAAATTCGCTCAAGAGCATGACCCATTCAGCTAGTCTACCTGTGAGGGCAGCTTTTCTTAGGAAATATTTTAGTGGATCAATTTTAGCTACCAAATGAGTAGTATGAGCTTACATGTAGTGTCTCAGTTTTTGTGATGCAAAGATCACAGTGAGACAAGCTTTCTCAATCATAGAATAGTTCTTTTCATACGCCACCAATGTTCTGCTTATATAGTAGATGGCTCTTTCCTTTTTGTCTTCATCATGTTGTGCTAGCAATGCCCCCAGTGATGTATCTATTGTGGAGACATATAATATTAATGGCTTCCCATGAATAGGAGGCATCAATATAGGCAGATTTGATAGATACTTCTTGATATGGTTAAAGTTGTTCTCGCATTCTTCATTCCATGCAAAGGTCACACCTTTATGTAATGTTTTTGTAAAAGACTGTGATATGTCCACTAGCTGTGATATGAATCTTCTGATAGATTGAACTCTGCCTTGCAATGTCCTCATTTGACTGATATTTGTGGGAGGTTGCATCTCTATTATAGCCTTGACTTTAGCTGGATCAACTTCAATGCCTTTCTTTGAAACTATGTATCCTAAGAGCTTTCCAGAAGTGACACCAAAAGCGCACTTCTTAGGATTTAGTCGGAGACTAAATTTTTCCATTTTGTCAAGGATCATGCTCAAGTCAGTTAGATGTTCAGTTCTGATCATTGATTTTGCTAAGGTATCATCAACATAATCCTCCATTGTTCTATGCATCATATCATGAAAAATAGATGTCATTGCTCTTTGGTATGTAGCTCCCACATTTTTGAGTCTGAATGGCATAACGTTCCAACAGAAGGTTCCCCACGCACATGTGAAAGCTATTTTCTCTTGATCTTCTGGAGCAATTTTGATTTGGTTGTACCCAGAAAAGCCATCCATTAAGGAATACATTTCATAGCCCGCAGTCATGTCCACTATCATATCAATGTTAGGCAGTGGAAAATCATCCTTAGGGCATGCTCTGTTCACATCTCTAAAGTCTGTGCACACTCTAATTGAACCATCTAGTTTTGAAATAGGTACAATGTTAGAGATCCACTCAGCATAGTCTATGACACTGATGAATCCAGCTTTTAGGAGTTTTTCTAGTTCTCCTTTGACTAAGAGTGCAACATGAGGATGCATCTTTCTCAATTTCTATTTGATTGGTTTTACTCCAGGAGCAATGGATAGATGGTGCATAATGAGATTGGGATCCAATCCTGGCATATCTGAATATTTCCATGCAAAGTTGATCTTTTTGTCTGATAAGAATGTAGTGAATTTCTATTTCTCTTCTTCTGATAGAGATTGTGCTACATGTACCAATTGTGGTTCCTCTGTTGTACCCAAATTGATGGATTGAGTGGGCTCAATCAGAACTGGAGATCTATCCTGTAAATGACTCGGAAGGACATCAAATATCTCATCCTTAGGTGCCTTAGAGAGGTTTTCACCTTCAGATACGTCTTTTCTTTTTACTTTTGTAGGATCTGAGACTGCCACAAAGTGGTTTTCACCCTCAGAACTCTTTTTCTTTTTCTTTTTACTCTTGTTTTTCTGACTAAGATATTTGATGTCCGACTCGGTCATGCTGACACTTGGTTCACTGATGGAAGTACTCATAGGCTCAACTGCATTGAGGTAGCAGGCAAGGGCATAGTCATTCGGGAAGGTATAAATACCATGGTTTGGGTTTGTGGAAGTTTGGTCGATAAGATCAGGGCGTTGGATAGTCAAAGCAGGAAAGGCTTGGGATATGGTGTTCACAGTCATGGATATGTCATCATTGGTCCTAACCCAATGCTCAAGTTCAAAGGTGATATTACAGCTCAAAATGTTCAATTCGTGAATAGGCTCAACATCATCATGGGAGTCCTCTTTAGCCATAGGTGGATCAGACATGTTAAGTTCATTGTTTCGCTCTAGACCTACGTTGGGTTGAGATACATATTGGTGAATAACATCAATATATTTCTCTATGATAAGCTCATCTTCTTCTGGAATGGCACCCCATTCATAGTCATTTGACTCAGCTTCTGATTTAGGATCTCTAGGAAATCTTAGAAAATGTGTGAAATTAGGATGAATACCCCAAGAAGGATTACCCTCAGTCTCTGACTTGAATTCATATTCATGGGAATCAGTGTTAGAATAACTACCCCCTTCTTCTTGATCAGTTTGATTACCTTCGAGATTGGCTGGTTCTTGTGGTGCAACCATCTCTTGCACTACAATAGGTTCTTGTGTGTCTACTACATTAATTCTTTTGATAGGATCATCTTTATCATCAAGAAGATGTTTGATCTCTTTAGGCAATTTTTCATAGGGGATGAGTTCTGAACTATCTAAATCATCATCTGAGGGTTCTGTCTCTTCTTTCTTGAGAAGGGGTTCTCCTGGTGCAATTTGTTCTATGACATGAGAACAACCACCTTTGAGATGATAGGGTTTCTTCTTAAATCCTAAGCCACCAGTATCTTTGTTGGCTCTACCAATATGTGGAATGGGTGTCACAAGACCTTTTCCTCTGATTCCTAGAGGTCCTTGACTGGAATATCTCATCTTGGCTATCAATCTGTTCCCTGGACCATATGAATTAGAAGGGATTGTAGGTGCTATAGATTCACTAGGTTGACCAATTTTGGATTCAGAATCATCTTTGTATAGCCATGCAAGCACAGCTTCATCCTCTTCAAATTCTTTTTTGGATACTTGCTCCACCACAAAATTTCTTTTGTATGCTTCCATAGGTTCCTTAGGTTCTAATTTAGACTACTTCAAGGATTGTCCATACGGCTTAGGTGAGATTGGGAGAGATGTCAGAGACAAGACTGGCTCTATAGTGTATTCTCCCATCCCATTTTCTTTGATATTGATCTCTTTAGCAATGTCTTCCATCTTGGATGTGAAAGCCACATTTTGTTGCTTGATGGAATATTCTCTGTTATTAGGTACAAGCTTATCGACACTTTCCTTCAATGTATTGCAAGTTGTACTCAGATCTACTGGGATAGTAACTTCTACCCCTTCATAGGGAAATTTCAAGCATTGATGGTACGTAGAAGGAATAGCTTGCATTTCATGTATCCAGGGTCTCCCTAGAAGGATATTGTAAGCCAATGGTAGATCAAGCACCTGACATGTGGTATCTTTGATGATCGGACCCACTCAGATAGGTAAGACAATGGTGCCTTTAGAAGCTCTTTCTTGTTCATCATAGGATTTTATGGTGATCTTCTTTCGAGGATCAATAGCCATCTCTGAGAATCCCAACTGTGTGATTAAGTTGTAAGAACAAATGTTGAGGCCTGCACCCCCATCTATCAACACACATTTGACTCGACGGTTTTGGATCAAGACTTCTATGTGCAAGGGCTGATTATGTGGGTGACTTAGGGAGTTGTCATCTTCCTCTAAAAAGGAGATATATTTTGGAGACATTAGATGACCAACCATAGTCTGGAACCTATCTAGATCTAGATCATTAGGAACATTAGAGCTGAGCAAAGCTTTGTCTAGGATATCTCTATGAGCTGGAGATATTCGAAGTAAATCAAACATAGAGATTTTGGCATTGGTATGATGGAGTTGTTGGATGATGCTGTAAGATGTAGGTCTTGTATCCTTTGGATTGGAAGATTTCGAGGCAGCCTTCTATTTGGAAGCAGATGTGAGGTTGAAAGGTATCTTAGGGACATTAGATGAACTTGGTGTTTGTCCTTTCAGATGAGCCTGAGCTTGTGATCTGGTAACTACATTAGTTGAGGAATGATTTTGGTCTCTTCGCACAATTGTGATGATGTTGCAACTCTCAGAGAGACATGGTTCAAACCATATTGATGACAGCATTGTTTCCAGGGTAGGCATAGTTGACTTTTGCCCCCATGTTAGGCTGAGAAGTGGAAACTCCCTTGCCATGTTGTGGAAACGGTTCTATAAATGCTGTGTGATCATTATTGCTGGTAGGATTATCAATCGTGATGTCCCCTTGATCTATCAAGTCTTGAATGGTATGCCTCAAGTGGAAGCATCCATTAGTTTTGTGGCCTTTAGTCCGATGGAAAGCACAAAATTCATTATCTTTCCACCAATATGGTTTTGGATCCGGATCAGGTTTTCAGATTGGTGGTAAAGAGATCATGTTATCAGCTATCAAGGTTCTCAGGGTAGATTCCAAAGATTCTCCCAGGGGAGTAAACTTTCATTTATTATCCCATCGTTTGAATGGCTTCTTTGGAGATGGTTCAGCAGATTTTTGCTCTAAAGCTTCAATGGCTTTGGTGGCAAGGGTGAGATTGTAGGCCGGTGCCTTTGATGGGGTGCAGATAGTATCAACAACACCATCAAAGATGATACCTTTGTTTCTATTCCAGCTCTTGTTTTTATCTTTTGAGCTAGATCCAGATTCAGACTTGTCCTTTTGAAGTGTGATTTCTCCTTTCTTGACAAGTACTTTCTCAATCTTGATTGCATTATCCACCATTTTATCAAAAGATACATGATCTTGCATTTGTAATGGATAGTTGAGCTCTGGAACAAGGTTATTGATAAAGATTTCAAGTTTCTCCATTTCAGGAATTGGTCTAGCATATAGAGAAAACTTCTTTCACCACCTCTTGAGAAAAGTTAGGAATGATTCCCCTGGATATTGCTTGAGGTTACAGATATTGATCATGGTAATCAGATGTTGAATATTGTAGGAATATTTTTGATAAAACAATTTAATCAATTCCTCAAAAGTTTTGATCGTAGAAGGTAATCTTGAAAACCACTGAATGGATGCTCCTCCCAAGGATCTAGGAAAAAGATGCATCAGATAAGTTGGTTCATGCATGAATTCCATGGATTGCGTACAGAACTCCCTGACATGATCTTGAGGATCAGAGTGTCCATCATATTTGTCATACTTTGGTATCTCCACTCTTTTTGGGAATGGTGGCATATACAAGTTTTTGTCGAACGGGAAAGGACATAGGGCCTCCATGGAGAACTCCTTGGGTTCCTTCTCCTTCTTAAGATTGTTAAATTTGACTTGTATAGCATGCATCTATTTTGTCATAGCTGTGAGTGGAGTTTCTTCCTCATGTATGATTATATCATCAACGTTAAAGTTGGGAGGAAGCTTAGCCCCTTCCTGGGCTAATTGTAAAAAGTATGCCTCTCTATCCACTTTCAAGAAATGCCTCATCATTCTCTTGAATTCATCATCATTCTGACATCGATGGATTTTAGAGGGGGTAGGTTCTTGGTTGGCATTATGTTGAGAATGGTGTCCTTGGGACCCTCCTCCTAGAGAACCATGGTCTGTCCCTACTTGAGACATGGTAGGATTTTTTGGGCTCATGGAACAGATTGAGGAGTTTTCTAGTTACCTCTGTGAGTTGATAAAGGAGGTATGTAACCAGTTTTCAATCCAAAGTTACCAAGACCGTCGTCTTCATAGATACCTGACTTGATGAGTTGTTCAAGAGTTGGACCCGGGGTATTGGTCAAAAGTAAGTTCTGAGATGTTTCTTCTGATTTCTTGTGTGAAGAAGCTCTGGTCTCCACTATTAACTTTGAATGAAACAGAAGAAAAGGACGAAGACAACTGAAGAATAATTTGATTCAAAAAAATCCGATGATGCAACCTTGTCAAGATTATGATAGTTTTGAAGATCTGATGAGATGTGGGTGAAGGATACTGTGCCCTGGATGTATGGGATAGATCACCCAAAAGATAGCGGACACGAGTTCTCAACACTTAGTCTATTTTTGAAGATTGATAGTTATGACAAGGTTTTGACATGAGATAAAAAGGACTCAAATTGATCAAACAGAAGACTAGATCAAATTCAAAAGATCAAACTCGGAAAATGGTAGAATGCTCAATAGCTACTGCTCTATTCCTGACACAATGATATTTTTGACAGATTCTGGAACTAGGCTGGAAACATTGGATATCTTGCAATTTGACAATTTCTGACAACTCTCTCAAATTTTTCCAAATGACACTCTGCAGACTCGTACAACACTGGGTAGTCTATGAAATGACAGTTGGGTAGCAATGAAACAATAATTGTTAAACTTGTATGACAGTTGGGTAGCAATGAAACGACAGTTGTAAATATCATACGACAGTTGCTAACAGGATTTTGACTTCCTTGGATTTGCTGGTTTGAAAACTCGTACGACAGTGGGTTCTCAATCATACGACAGATGGACAATACTGGAATGACACTTGACAAAACTCATACAACTTTTGACTCCAGAAAGATTTTACGTCAATTTTTGCAAAATTTAAGGTCTTCAATTTTGGATTGTTTGCGAATTGTACTGTCCAGATTTTGAAGGTTATACCAGATTTGATCATTTTTAATAGCCAAGTAGATAAACAAGCATGCAGAATAGCAAGCAAGTGATTCCAAGTACATCTGAAAATAATGAACAAGGGAAAAAGCAACCTTGCGCATGAACAATCAAGTGACCAAATTGTGCTAATCCCTGAGAGTACTAATTGTGTATGTTCTGAAAAGTTTTGCAATAACACACATATACCTGAGAATGAAAAAAATTGGCCTCTCTAGGGTTTTTAGTAATGGTTTGACTCTGCAACTTTTATGATTCAAAGGGGTGAACTCCAATCTTGGTGCACCAGGGTTTTGACACAGTCCGAGAACTTAATCTTCAAGAGCTGCCAGGGAGATCTGACAACCCAACAATGAACCATACCCGTGGAGATTTCTTCCACAAGGACATTTATATAGCGGCTATCACTACCATGGCAAAAATGGCTATTACCGCTTGAGGTTCCATCAACGTAGTTTGCCCTGTAAAGGGATTGTCTACTATGGTTAACCCTCTCTAAAGGTGACTCATAGATTTATACCACAAGGGGACCTGGCTCCAGATTCAAAGTTTTGACACCTCTTCACTTTTAACCCAAACAAAGCAAGCAGATTAATCCGACATGCTAAGACAAATTTTTGTTCCACCAAGGTCTATGATATCAACTCCATGTGATCTATCAACCTCTCTGAAGAGAGAATGTGTCGATCAATAAGAGAAGATGCACTAACCAATTTTGATTCACCAAAGCTCATGATATCAACCCCACGTGATCTATCAACCTCTCCGGAGAGAGAATGTGTCGATCAATAAGAGAAGACTCACTAACCAAGTTGAATGTGAAACGCACTAAGTATCCTCCCTACCTAAAAGGATTCCATTGTCAAGGAAGGATTTCGCTAGGAATCCAATCCCTCAAGAATCACGAATAGTGTTCATAGGGCCTAATTACTATGTGAGCACAGATATATTCCCGAAAGTAAATCTACCAAAAGTACCCAAAAAGTAGAAAGAGGAACACTTAATGCTTAAAGTGAATATGAGATGAGTCCACAAGGTGGAACACTTAACACCTCACACAAGCTGAAAATGAGTCCCCAACTTAGAAAACAAGTGAGTTCCTAAAAGCACAAAAGGGTTGCCATGTGGAACACTTAACGCTTCTGTCCTGTTGACCCCTCCCCTTTATGGCGCTGAGATTGCAACCACGGGGCAGAAATGAGGGGCCGGCGGATTAGCGAGTCCAATAACCCAAGATAACAATCAAGATCAATCACAAGTATTCTAAGACTACTTAATAAATCCTTAAGGGTTCACAACCTAGTATCAATTATGCAAGTGTGTAGAAATAGATCAAAAGCATGAAAAGATGCACACAAGCTTGACACATAAGAGATTTATTTTAAGTCCCAAATCAAAATATTATTAGATGAAGGAGAATACTTGGGATCTTTTCAATGCGCTTAGTAGATTTTACTTGATTTTTAGCAATTTTTGTTGAGCTTTTCCATGCAAGCAAGTGACGAACTCTCCAACAAGCAAACAAGCAAACAAGATATGCAAAATATATTCAACTTATGAAAACCATAGGGTTAGCTCTAAAAATCAATTATTATCAATAATAATAACCAGCAATTAACCCGAATGACAACTCACATCATTCGTTGAACCATGTAAAAAAAATAAGTGCATACCCATCACAAAACTTTATTTTTTTTGCTGCATTTGACCTAGTCAACAAGATCTAATTTTTTTGATATGATTTTGGCCACAAAAATAGAAATTCAAAATAGAGACCCCTACTAAAAAATAGAGAGCTTTCCAAAAATGCAAAAATTTTAGAAAAATCTCTTCATTTGTGCCCTAGAGACCCATTTTATCAAAACAGACCAGGTTTTGTAAATTGACTATTTGAGCTATGATATCATGTCCAAATTTAAAACACAAAGAATGGACCCCCTATAAAATTTAAAGAGATTTCTGAAAATGTAAAAATTTCTGAAAAATATTCTGATTTTCGTCAGATATTAATTTTTTCCATAATTTTAAAAAAAAATTATTAAAAATTAAAAACATCTCAAAAAATTCTAAATTTTTTACTGTAGCTTCCTTGACATGTCACCAACCTGAAAAAAAACTTTCAAACCAAAATTATAAGCCATTTGGGAGATAAAATTAAATCTTTGAAACTTTGGGGTTTTACCTCCAAAAAAAATCAAAACCAGCATGCAAAGGTGGGTTGCCCCACGGTGGGTGCCAGAAATGTGTGTGTGAAAATTATACCTGATCTGTAGATACAACACTTCAGTAAAACATTAGAGGTTAGCTATAATCAAAATCATGCAAAATTGAAATCTAATCTAACCAAGCGATTTACTGCCTTCTAATAGGTGCAAGACTGATGTTCTCAGATTGTAATCGAGATCAGTAACCTAGATGACACCTAAATGAAAGATTTGAATGCAATTGATCTATATTTTTTATATTTTCTATGCAATAAGAATGATAAAAACTGATATAAATCTATGCTAATATGAAATTGATATGCTATGAATGCAAAAATAAGATTGATCTCACAAAGATGTCGATTTGCAAGAGCTTTGATTCTTCAATTCTAATTCTCTAGTGCGATTGTGCAAAATATGAGATGAATTATGAAGAGTTGAGCCTTGTTTTTATAGAAATCCAAGGCTTTGGAGGTGCATGAAAAAAAGCCATAAATCACTCAAATAACTCAAGTTGATTTTTGAGTTATTTGATAATAAAGATAATTAAGTCACAAAAATCATGCAAAAGCACAGTTCAACTTGAATTAGAAGTTTAGATCAACTTTAAAACTTGAAAAGATGTTGAGTTTCAAAAAGCTAACAACTTGCATTGATTTTCCAATTTTGAGTTTAACTGGTCCTTGAATGTGCACATGGATAATTATGATTTAATAAATAAATAAAGTGATTTATTCTCAACTTAACTACTTTTTGAAATAAAATAATTAATTTATGGGTTAATTAACTATTTTACCAAACTTTTATTAAAAATTATATTATTAAATAATGACAACATGCTTTAATTAATTAAATAAGAATTTAATCAATTATTCATAGGAATTTTGATTTATTGTCAAAATTAAATAATACAATTAATAATAGATCTAATTAAATTTAATTAAACAATTAAGTGGCAAATATTAAATCTAATTAATTAAATATGCAAAATATTTAATTAATCAAATTTTAGGATAAATGTGATTTATTGCCAAATAATTATAAAATTAAAAATAATTATGATGATTAGGAATATTACTAAGAATATTCCTTGATGTAGAATTTAAGATAATCAATTATGATTCGATGATGTTTAGATGTGCCTTAGATTAGGACTTTGATGTCAATTTCGTTCGAATTGAAGATGTAGGAGATTAATGAACTTATAGCCCATTTTTGGGGTATTACAACCACCTCAGTTCCTATTGTTATGGCTTCCTTCAAACTTCTTATTCAACTTCTATTCAATCTTTAATGCCATCAGATAAGCATCTCCTATTGTTAACATCTGAATAGTAAGTAACTCTTCTTGAATACTAGGTCTCAAACCATAAACATACCTAGCAACCTTCTCTTTATCAGCTTCAGAATGACCAGTCCTAATCAGGATTCTGTAAAACTCCTCAGTATATTCCTGCACTAATTTTTTAGTCTGCTTCAAGGTTTGCATCTTCTTAAACATGTCTAACTCATAATCCACTAGAATGAGTTGCTCCTTTAACTTGTCAACCATTCAGTTCCATTTAGTGATCTTTTCCTTTCCTCTCCTACTTCGTTCCAACTAAACTTCCCTCCACCAAATATTTGCATGACCCTTCAACTTAATCTTTTCAAATCTAACCCTATCAGGATCCTCTATTTCTTCATACTCAAAGTACTCATCTATTTCATTAATCCAATAAATCAACTCTTCTAGCCTAAGGCTTCTAGTAAATGCAGAAACTTCAATATTAGGTATTTTCCCAATTTTAGACATAGCCTTTAGGATTCTATTCTCTTCAAGATCTCTAGCTTCTTCTACAGCTTCTTCAAAATGATCTTCTTCCTTAGATTCATCATCACTACCTTCCTTTGATGAAGTCTTCTTCTTTCTCAATTCCTCTTGTGGGTCTTGCACTTGTTTCTGTAAAGCTCTAAAATCATCAAGGCTGAATTCTCCGATAGCTTCCTCCTCTGAGATCTCACAAGCTCTCCTCGAAGGCATCTTCAATCCAAGATCCTAGTGCAAACTACCTCTCCTTCAATGATCTTTCCACACATTCAAGATCAACTTGCTCTGATACCACTTGATGCAGTCAAGGATGGAGGATCCAATTAAGGACTGTCCAAACTTGCAGCCAAACCAAAACATAGCAGAATTACACACAATAACACTAGATCTAAAATAAAATAAGTATCTTTATTCATCAACAATTGATTACATGCAATGTGCCAAGCTGTAAGGCCTTCCCAGTTATGGCCAATTACAACGCAAGAACAATTCTACAAGATCACACAAGATCCAATACATCTCTTAGCTAGTCCAAATCTATAACACGATAGAACACTGATAGGCCCACCAAGGAAGATCTAAACTTGTGCACGTAGGCCACCAAGCAATCTTCTTATTCCTAAGCTTGCAAACTACTAACTCTGCTATATTTCTAAATCCAACTCTAGATCTCTTATCTAACTCTCCTTGATCTACCCCCCTAAACACTGCCCAAACATCTACTTAAATACTAATTCCCAACCACAAGTCGGCTTTGAAATATACAAATATTAAATGCAAAACATGGTCAGCTCTCAAATAGCCTTACAATAATTAAATTATCCATGTCGGCCTCTAGATCCACAAAGGAGAATGCAATATGCCAAATTTAGGTCCCCACATGTCTAACGGTCAATCCATAACTCAAGAAATGTGATCCAAATTAAATGCATTAGTTGGCCAAGCCGATTCATCCAAACAACCAAGTCAGTCTGCAAGAACACTAAGCACTAGAAATCAACACCGAGACCTGTCGGTAACGAAACATCGAGCAATAGAGAAATAACTAAGCACCAATGATCTGACCACACCAAGCATCACTTAGCAATGCAGTTATCATCAAGCACCAAAAGCAACCGATGCCTTCAGTTACCAGGTGTTCTTCAGAGACCAAGCACCCTAGTAAACACTAAAACTGAGCAACTAAACTCTAAAACTGAACAAATACTTCACCAACAAAGATCAAAACTACTAATCTACCTTTCAAAACAAACATATTTTTGGTTGATACAGATTGCCAAGAATCCTAGGATGCTCCTACATCATTAAGTTAGGTTTTTTGTCATGTATTTTAAGTCATCGAAAGGGGGCCAAGTCCTTTAAGTTATTTTCCCTAGCGGGACCCGTAATAATTTTTCCTAAGTCCAAAGTTTCCCATGTTTTAGTTTTTCTTAAGCCTCTATCATATAAATTAAACCAAGGTAGATCAAGTTCAATCTAACAGTGTGCGTGTTCCTACTACCATGAAGATGTGCAAAGTTTACCATTCATGGGATAACGTGTGAATGACACATAGCAGTGGTGGGACCTTGGTTGGAGCTAAACCAAAGAGATAGATGTCATTTCGATCATATTTGATCCATAGAAGGTGTGATTCCTTAAATTGAAGATGCATATCCTTTTAACCATCACAAGATCATGCCTGGTTGATGCGTGTCCTCCCTGAGATCGTGGGCCCAATTTTGTGAAAGATAAAAGAAAGTAAAGCATGGTTAGATCAAGTTTGATTTGATGGTTGGCACATTCCTGGGTGAAGAGTTGCAAGTTAAATAATAATCAAGGCATTGTGCCTTGGTGACACCTATCCATGATGATGTCACGCATCTTCAGACTGAAAGGCAGTTAAAGTAAGGAAAGATTTGTTTTGATCTAATGGTTGGTGTATTTCCTTGATCAAACCCTATGAGATAGTTACCTTTAAAGGCATCGCACCTGTGCGACGCATGTCCAATTTGATAGAAAGAAATAGAGGTGGGGCCTAGGCACTAGATAATGATGAGGTGTTGCTTAATTTTTAGTATTTTTTGCTACAGAATGGAATGATGTGGATGTCATCAATTTGATTGACTTTTTGTGAACCACATGATGTGTTAGGAAGGGTTTTTGATCGATGACCAAGTTTAAAACTTTAGTTTTTACCTATTATGGTCATATTTTTGAATTTTGACAAGGGGTTTCAACATAAAATAGAGCTGGTGATCCTGAGAGATCAAATTCTTGACCTAATCCGATCTGATTATTCTAGAGATAAAAAGGATAAGTTTTCAAGTGAGAATTGATGAGTGGATGTTGTGGTGATCATATCAAATTTGATCAAATTTTTCTTTGTTCACCGCTTACATCTAATATTTTACAAAGGATTTTCTTCTAGAAGGAGGAGTTATGATATGGGACCATTTGTCAATGGAATTCAAGTCCATAGTACATGGAAGTAGATGAAGAATTGATTGAGAAGTTTCCTGCAAGATGTCATTTATTGAATCAAACCCTTTTCTTTGTGGTTTATTTGTTAGGGTTTCACCTAAAATATGAATCAGATTGGATTCTGATATTTTTTTATGTTTTTAGGGCTTCTTGTTGTCACTTCTACAATAACTCTAAATTAATGATAGAGAAACTTGGTTGCTGATATTTTGTTTTCCCTAAATGATATGAATCTTGTTGCAATCCTTGTTCTATAAAAGGATTACCAAGGTCATTTAGAATATTTTTTTCCCTCTTGTTGGGAAAACCTAACTAGAAAACAAAGAAAATTCTATAGGTTTTTAGTCAAGAAATTTGTAGAAAAGGTTTCTAATGTTTTTCTTGAAAAGATCTTAATGATGCATATAGTGTTTTGTATTCATTTATTTGATGTTTTATGTTTAGTCCAGTATTATATGTATTAGGTTCAAGGAATTTAGTATAGAGATTTACAAAAAAAATTCTTTGAATCTTGTCTCGTTCTATAGTGGTTTGTAATTTCTCGTGTCTTGTGAAAAAAGAGCTCAATATAATAGCTACAAAAAAAAAATTGTATGTCCTAATATACTTTGCTTTTAATTCAAGGAGTTAAGTAAATGCTTAGTATGACTTGATAGAATTATAGGGTATTACAAAAGATTGTGATAAGTATGAGGTTTTTAGTATAAATTGATTTTCATTTGCAAGTTAAATGATTAGAATCACCAACCCATAGTGTGGAATTGTTCTTAATATGCCCAATGAATAAGGCATTGATCATAGAGAATTAGTCAAGCAGATATTCTTTCTTGTCTCTCAGTTCAATTTTAAAATTAAAATCAAATATTTTAAAGTCAAGTTGTAGAACAAAAGTGCAAAAGCCTTCGCTTAGCTTGTGAGTGATTTGTTAGGGTATTTATCTTCTCACACTATCTCTTCATGTCATAAGTAGGAGAATATAGTAAGGGCATTCATCTGCTTTGTGAGGATTAGTGGAAAGGGAAGGGGACCCAATGTAACCTAGCTAGGAATGAAATGCATCAGAATATGTTGAGGCTATGGACCTTGGATTGGGTATGTATGAAGATTATTATTCTCCTAATGAGAAAGGAGAGGAGGGATCACATTAGAATAAGAGGGATATCCATAATGAGTCTCATGGACATAGTAGGAAGTCAAGAAGTAAGTTAAGAGGTGGAGAGGCTAGGAATTCCCTCATGCCATTAGTTCTTCACCCTTAGAGATCCCTCATGTCCCAAGAGACAAATAAGATAGATTTCACATAGAGACTTTAGAATCAGAAACAATTCTCCCTAATTTTGAAGATATTTTTCAAGAAGTTCATGATTTGGAGAGAAGAATCTAGGAGAAGATTTCTATCAAAAGACAAAGAGAAAAAGATATTGAGGTAAAACAATCTCAAATTAGATATGATCAATTAAGAAGGAAATCTTTGAGCCTGGAAGCAATAAATTATGTTGCAGCACCTAAGAAAAATTAGGAAGAACCTGTTATCCATCAAGTTGTTGAAACTAGAAAACCTAAGGATGAAGGTAAGTAGGTTACAACAAGAATTTTAATAAATGAAATTCTCAATGACACAGTTCCAATGGATTAGATTTCCAAATTAGATACTGATTTTGAGAGGGCTAAAAGAGAGAATGATATCTTTGCCAAGGTTGTTGAGAAGGTAGAATTGGAGGCAACTTCTCTGGAGATGAAGAAAAAGATGGATTTTCTCAGGCATTCCTCAGGGCCTTCTAAAAAAACATCTATTATTCCATCACCAGCTAGTGCTACTATTGTAGCTACATCAAATGCTAAAGCATCTACCTCCCAAAATGACAATTCATTCCAAAGGAGACTAGTTCATGTCGAAAGATACAAACAAATCTCTTTTCTTGGTATTCCTAGTTATCCTAATACAATCCCAAATGAAATTAGAGAAAAACTTTGTAAATTTGCTGGAAATAATGTCATCACAGGTGAAAAACATTTAAAGAATTTTTTTGACATGATGGATAACTATGAAATTGAACGTGAGGATGTGATTATGAATCTTTTTGTTCAATCACTAATTGAGGGTGCCAGGGATTGGTTTAGAGGACTACCACAATATTGTGTAGGGTCTTGGGATGAATTTATCAATTGTTTAAAGGGTCAATATGGTGACAAGACCAATGAAATTTTCATGTTGAATGAATTAAACAATATAAAGAAGAATCAGAATGAGGAAGTGCTTGAATTCAATGTAATATTTCAAAAGGCCATGCACAAGCTCTTCCAAGTAATGAGGTTGGATGAGAAGGTATGTCTTACTACATATTTAAATGCTTTTGATGCCGAGATGGGGTATCTTCTTAGGGATAAGAACCCTAGAACTCTTAGGGAAGCTTATAAAATTATTGTATATATTGAAAGTAATAGAAGAGAATATGGTAAGTTAGGCAGAAGGGATGATCCAAAATTGTTTTCTAGTAAAGTTAACAATATGAGGGAAGCTGATAAGGGTAATAGAATAAGAAACTAGCTGATGATAAATTGGATAAAGTAATAAATGTCCTTAAAGATTTGAAAGCACCTAATGTCAGGAATGACAAAGGTTTTAATACAAACAAGCCTTAGTTTAACAATTTTAACAGGCAGAATAGATTGCAAAAATTTCCATATAATACCCAATAGATGGATGGGAAGCCTATGTCCCCTCCTGAAAAAACTAATAATGATAAATCTACCCCAGATCCCTTACAAAGAAATACTGTGAATATTGTTGAAGAAACACCTTGGTGTATGGTTTTCCAATCCCCTCATGTACTTGAATATTGTGCAATTGCCCAATCTATTTCTACATCTCAGAATGAAAATTTTAATGAATTTGACCAAGAAGAACATAATGACATCATTGGATGAAACATGGATGTTTCTTTCTTGGAATGTAGTGATATTTCATATTAGGAGGAGTCTGAGGTTGATGTGAATTCACAAAGACATAGAGATGAAATCTTTCATCAGCGAGATTTTTTTTTATGATGAAGATAAAGATGATTCAACATGCAATATGGCAACTGGATCAGACCATGTGGAATTAAGAAGACCTTCAAAAGAATAAATTGATAGGGTCACAAAAAATATGATTTCTTAGGTTAGGAGAAATTATAAATTAGGAAATAGAATAGTGAATGAAGATGTTGGGAATCCTGCTAGCATGTTCATTAAGAGATAAATAGCAATACCTTTGTTGAGGGTAAGCCCAAGGATAATCTTACTATGAAGATTAAAGATATAAAAGGAAAGAAATGGGAGCCCAAGAGAGCTAAGATAACAAAGGAAAATATAACACAGAATGTTGATAAAAAGAGGAATAAACCAACCAGTCCTATGGTTGGGGCTGACAAGCCCAAGGTGGGAGCTAATCCTATCAAGCTAGAAGGAAATACGGAAGAAAGAAGTATGCATATTTTTATACCTCCTTATACTTCAATTGATATGATTTCTTTGTTATCAAAAATTATTGTTAAGGTTCCCTTGTTAGAAATGTTAAGAATAGAAGAACATAAGAACAAGACCTTAGCATGGATAGGGAGTGTAGGAACTCCTAATGATAAGACTTTTGATCACCCTATGGAAGAAACAAAGAAGATGAAAGAGGAAGAAGGAATAACCTCTCAGAACCCACAATTTTATTTAGATGGCTCTACCACTTCCTATTTGGATAATATTGATCCATTCTTCCTCGGTGTCATAGTGAATGGAAAAATTGTTAAGAATTGTAGGATTGACTCAGGAGCATCAAATACTATGATGCCTTTTAAATTCATGGATTCATTAGGACTTAAGGTGGATATAACACAAGATAGATGTTGTGCCCTAGATTCAAGAGAAGTTCCTATAATTAGAACTATTAAGGCCTTTCCTTACAAAATTTTAGCATACCTTGAAAAATATTTAACTATGAGTGTGTTGGTTGTTGATATCCCACCACATTATGGAATGTTACTATCTAGAAAATGGAGTACAGCTATGGGTGGGAGTTTACAATGTGATTTATCATTTTCTACTTTCCACATTGATGACCAATTTGTAAAGGTGGAATGGGAGCGTAGGGTTCCTCACATGATAGAGAAGAATGTCGATGGTGACACAACTTGCTTCATTGATATTGATATAAATGCCTTTAGGGATGAGGTTGTTGTCATAGAGAAAGGAATTGGACTTGCCTCTATAGATGTTGAAGTAAATAATTTTTTTGAAATGGAGAACTTATAGACTATGTACTTTTATGGTGCTAGTTCAAAAGAAGGTTCAAGGGCAGGTGTCTTACTAATATCACCAGATGGAAATACATACAAGTTTTCTTTCAAATTAAACTTTACCTATATAAATAATATTGCAGAATATGAGGCTCTGTTGCTTGGTTTGAGGTTAGCAGCAAAACATGGAATTAAATGTCTGCATGTTGTCAATGATTTAGAGTTGGTTGTATCTCGGGTAAGGTCTTCCTATGCATCTAAGAATGTGAGATTGAAACAATATAGGAATTTTGTTTGGGATTTGATAGAAGAATTTGATGCTTTTGGTATTATATGGATAGATAGAAGTAAAAATAAGATGGTAGATTTGTTGGTAAATGTTGTAATAAATCTAGATGAAATAAAATTTGTTGGAATATCTAAGATTGAAGTGCAGACAAGGCCATATGTGCCTGATAATGTTGAAAATTGGCAGGTTTTTTAAGATGATATGGATATTCTTAAATTCATGAATTGTGAAGACAAATTTCATGGACAAGAATTGGATTGTGGTTCTTTTGTTGAAAAAATTGATGAGAAGGGCACCATTCTTGGAAGTTAAATAATTCTGCTAAAGACAGATAAAGTTCCTAAAGGGCTGGTTTTTTTGGAAAACATTTTTGACAACCAGGATAGAGCTAGAACATAAACAAAGGATAAAAATTCTGATGAAATTAAAGAAATAAATTTAGGTACTAATGAAGCCCCTAAAAAAGGTTTTTATTGGTAAGAGGATGTCACCTCATGTAAGGAAGGACCTGATTGAATTATTGAGAAAATATAGACATGAATTTTTTCAATTGTATGATAAAGATGTGACAAGTGAAATGCAAGAAAGGATGAATGATATCCTAGAATTAGATGAAACAATGAGAGAATCTGCATTAAGGAATACAAATTTATAGGTACAAGTTAAGGACTTGTATGACAAAAGAACTATAGAGAGAAAATTTGAAGATGATGATTTGGTTCTTTTATGGAATGCCAGGTTGGAGGAAAAAGGAAAACATGGTAAATTTGATCCAATTTGGTTGGGCCCCTAAAAAATTCATGAAAGGTGGGGAGAGAATTTATATTTTATTAGAGAGATTTTTGGTAGCATTCAGGAATTACCTGTCCATGGACAATTTCCGAAAAGGTACTTCTCATGAAGGTACTTTCTTTTCCATGAGCATTAGTTAGGTTTGCAAATATTTCCTTTAGTGTATCTGTGCGTTTCCCTTCCCTTTTAGGTTTGGTTATTTTTTTGTGCTTTTTGTGGTCCTTTTGTCAATTTTTTAGTCTGCTCTCCAAGAAATTCTAAGATATTTCTATGCCTACAAGAGGTATATATCTCTAGATAGAGCCACTGTTGGTTAATTTTCTCATCACAGTGCAAAATTTGAATAAAATTGCCCTAGGTTGAAGAAATAGGGTTTATTTATCTTTTAAGGGTTTCAAAATAATATTTCCTAAGTCCAAAACCCTACATGTTTTCTATTTAGTCTTTACCTTTTTGAATCAATTAAGTCAGGTTTTTTGTCATGTATTGTAAGTCATCGAAAAGGGGGCAAGTCCTTTAAGTCATTTTACCTAGCGGGACCCATAATAATTTTTCCTAAGTCCAAAGCTTCTCATGTTTAAATTTTTCCTAAACCTCCATCATATAAATTAAAGCAAGGCAGATCACGTTCAATCTAATGGTGTGCATGTTTTTCCTATCATGAAGATGTGTGAAGTTTACCCTTTGTGGGATCACACCTAAATGACACGTAGCAATAGTGGGACCCTTATCAGAGCCAAAGAAAAGAGATAGATTTTTTGTTGATTAGATGTGATCCAATGGCAGACGTGATTCCTTGAACTAAAGATGCATATCCTTTTAACCATCGTGGGATCATGCCTAGTTAATGTGTGTCCTCCCTAAGATCATGGGCCTAGTTTTGTGAAAGATAAAATAAAGTAAAGCACAGTCAAATAAGTTTGATTTGATGGTTGGTGCATTCCTAGGATGAAGAGTTGCAAGTTGAATAATGATCAAGGCATCGCGCCTTGGTGAAACCTGTCCATGATGATGTCATGCATCTCTAGGCTGAAAGGTAGTTAAAGTAAGGAAATATTTGTTTTGATCTAAAAGTTGGTGTATTTCCTTGATCAAAACCTGCAAGATAGTTACCTTTCAAGGCATCGTGCATGTGTGACACATGTCCAGTTTGATAGAAAGAAATAGAGGTGGGGCCCAGGTGCCAGATAATGATGAGGTGTTACTTCTTGATTGGTCATTTTCTATGCCAAATAGAATGATGTGGAGGTCATCATTTTTATTGAATTTTTTCAAATTACACGATGTATTGGGAAGGGTTTTTGATCAATGACAATGTTTTAAACTTTGGTTTTTACCCATTGTGGTCATATTTTTTAATTTTGACAAGGGTTTTTAGCAGAAAATGGATTCGGTGAGCCTGGGAGATCAGATTCTTAACCTAATCTGATCTAATTATTATAGAGATATAAAGGACAAGTTTTTAGGTGAGAATTGATTAGCGAATGTTGTGGCGATCAAATCAAATTTGATCAGATTATTCTTTGTTTGCTGCTTGGATCTAATATTTTGCAACGGATTTTCTTTTGGAAGGAGTTATGATATGGGACAATTTTTCAATGGAATTCATGTCCATGGTACACTGAAGTAGGTGAATAATTGATTGAGAAGCTACCTACAAGAGGTCATTTATTGAATCAAACCCTATTCTTTGTGGTTTATCTATTAGGGTTTCACCTAAAATATGAATCAGATTGGATTTTGATGTTTTCTGATGTTTTTAGGGCTTGTTGTTTTCACTTCTGCAATAACTCTAAATTAATGATAGAGAAACTTGGTTGTTGATATTTTTTTTCCCTAAATGATCTGAAACTTGTTGGGATCCTTGTTCTATAAAAGGATTCCCAAGGTCATTTAGAATGTTTTTTTCCATGTTGGAAAAACCAATCTGGAAAATAGAGATAGAAAATTATATAGGTTTCAATCAAGAAATTTGTAGAAAAGTTCTATAATGTTTTGCTTGCAAAGATCTTAATGAAACATACAGTGTTTTGTATTCATTTGTTGGATGTTTAATGTTTAGTCTAGTATTATATGTATTAGTTTCAAGGAAGTTAATACAGAGATTTACAGAAAAATTTCTTTGAATCATGTCTCCTTCTGTAGTGATTTGTAATTTCTTGTGTCTTGTGAACAAAGAGCTCAAGGTCATAGCTGCAAATTTGTTTTTGTATGTCCTGATATACTTTTCTTTTAATTCAAGGAGTTAAGTAAATTCTTAGTATGACCTGATAGAATTATAGGGTATTACAGAGGATTGTGATAAGTATGAGGTTTTGAGTATAAATGGATTTTTATTTATAAGCTAAATGATTGGAATGACCAACCATAGTGTGGACTTATTTAGAATATGCCTAATGAATAAGGCACTGATCACAGAGAATCAGTCAAGAAAATATTCTTTCTTGTCTATCAGTTCAATTTTAAAATCAAAATCAAATATTTTAAAGTCAAGTTGTAGAAAAAAATTGCAAAAGCCCCAACTTAGCTTGTGAGTGATTTGGTAGTGTGTTTAACTTCTCACACTATCTCTTCATGTCATAAGTAGGAGAAGATATTAAGGGAATTCATCTACTTTGTGAGGATTAGTGGAAAGGGAAGATTAAGTGAATGAATCTAATCCTAGGTGTATCGGCCTGAATTCTATAGAGTTCAAAGTGTAGAAAGCCTAAGAGCTTTGTTAATTGGTCCTTGTTCTTATTAGATTGTATTGATTGTGGGAAGTAAGCTAACCCATAGGTGCATTTCTTCATTTCCAAGGTAGTTAAAATTATGCTAAACTAGAAACCAACATAATGTTCTCTTCATCTTTCATTATCATCTCATCAAATTTTCCTCTAAGACTATCAACCTTTACTTTTTGTACATGTAGATCACCTCCATAAAAAAGTGCAATCTTATCCCACATCTCTTTTGCAGTAATACAGTCCTTAACATCATTGAAATCAACATTGGTCAGGGAAGAAGAAATTTCAATCATTACCAAGTTGTGTTCCTTCTTTTCTCTCATCTAATCAAGTGTCATAGGTCTAGGAGGTGGTGGAGTGTAGTCATTATCCAAAAGGTTGAGTGCATATTCTCCAATTCTAGATAGGTACAACCTCATCTTGCTTTTCCATGTAGAGAGACTTTCCTTATTCAGCTTAGGTACTTCTCTCCTATACATCTTTGGATCTTTTACTCAAGTCTTTCAAACTTATCCCTTTAGAGTACTTAGCTCTAATACCAATTGTCAGATTACAAAGAGGGGGGTGAATTAATAATCCTTGATTCTTTGTACCTTCTCTTTTTTTTTCTTAGATCTATACCATGGATCATCACGTTGAATTTCCCTGATTGTAGATCTATTTAACTAACTCTTCCTCATCATTAGAATCTTCTAGCTCATCATAGTTCAACATTAAATGTCATTATGATCCTTGTATTTAATTTATGTTCCTTTCTCGATGGCTAACTCTTTTCTTTCAGCTAAATCTTAGTTGACTTCACTCAGTAATTAAAACCTTCTACTCAGTGTGTTAACTTCCTTTCTCTTTACTTAAACTTACTTTCCTTTTACCAAATGACTTTTTCCTACTTGGAAACCAAGTTGTTTTTCTTATCGACTTGACTAAAATTCTTTACCAATTTGATATAATCAAATGTTTGGTAGAAAAAAAATTATATCAACATAACCTTATCATTGTCTAATCTGTATTAGCTACCCATTTAAGTTCTTCATCTTCACAACATTTCGCTTCTTCTTCTTCTTTAACTCACTCAACTTATATCATACTCTGAATGACATGGTTGTTGGCAAGTTGACTATATTGATGTATATGACTCTAATTTAGTGTTTTCATTGTGGAAACAAAGTCATATGATACAATGGAGTTAGCGCAAGCATTTAGAACATTAGAATTCGGCTAAGTATGGAAGACTGGACAGTTAGTAGAGCACCAGGTGAACAGAGCTTCAGCACACGTGCGTATGACCAAGTTATGGAATGTGCCCTTGAAGATAATCTTGTTGGTATGTAGTCATAAAAATTCTAAGAGTGCATGATCAAATGAGTCAATATGATGAAGATACAGCCAGTTGAAGAGTCACGAACAGTGAGCAATAGAACAGAACAGAGTATGGAGCTAACTGTTTGTATTTTGATTAGCACTTGTAATATTTTTTGTAAAGGCTATGTGCCTGTTGTATTTAGGTCATAGACATTTTAATATGATTATATTTAAACACGCTTGAGCCAATTCAATTGGAAGCGTTGTATGTAATTAGTTATAGGCTGACTTGATGAAGAGTTTTGTATGCGCATATAAATAAGACATGTGCCCTTGTAATTAAGTATGGCATGAGATATAGAAATTGGTAAGAGTGGAGAAGAGGTATGTGAAGAGTAGTTAGTATGTTGTAGTGCTTTATAAGAGGCTAAAGCATAAGTACACAAAAGGAACTGATCAAACAAGCAGTGTCATAGCAACAGTTCATCTTGCAGATATAGTGTGTATCTAAGATCCAGAAGGTTGTAGCCTTCACCACTTGAGTAGTGAGCTCTAGGAAAGTGTGTCCCCACCCTTAATGAGGTTAATTGTAAAAGACTCCTAACAGAGTTTGACCCTTGACCAGGTCACTGTACTAAAAGCATTGTAAAGAAAAACTCCTAAGAGGGTTGCAAGATCTTCTAACAAGGATCATAAAACACTAGTGCAGTTCTTAGTGGGTGTCAATTCCCACCAAGTTTTTTACCTATTTGGGTTTCCCCGTAATCATATTTGGTGTTATGGTTTTTTATCTTACTTGCATTGATATCCATTTCAATACATAAGCAATTAAGTTAAGTTTCAAGAGTAAAGAAAAAGTATTAATATATAGAACACTGATTCACCCCCTCAATGTTCCCATTCCTAACAATTGGTATCAAAGCTCTGGTCCTCTGAAGATAAGTTTAACCACTTGAGGAGATCATGGATAAGGGAGAAATGAAACATCTAAAAAAGAATCTTGAAGCAGCTCTTGAAGACCTTGACAGATCCGAAAAGGAAATTGAAGAATTGAAAGAAAAGGTTAGTGATTCTCATGTAGTCATCAAAAAACTAGGAAAAGATTTAGAAGACTATTCCACAAGTGATTTGGGAAAAATGGTTAAAAAGATAAATGAGGAAAACACATCTCTAAAAGATTAGAATGAAGAGTTAGATGAAAAGTTACTTAATAATCAAGAAGCCTATGAAGAATAGAACAAAGAAAACAAGCAGTTGGATGAAGAACTAAGGCAAGCAAACATGAAAATCTTGGAATTAGAAAACATCAAGAAGCAATTAGAATCTAAATTGACTGAAGCAAAGAATCATATTGACAAATTGCACACAAGAAAGGATCTAATAGAGTCACAATTGTATGCACATAAGGTTAAAGGAGACACTAGTGGTATTGGATTCAATGAAGTACAAAATCAGATCAATGACATGCAAGCAAGAAAAAAAGCATCAAAAGAATCTTTAGAAGCTAAGAAGATAGGAAATCATACAGAAGATAAAGGTGAACCACCCAAGGATGAGTGCAAGCTAGTAAACAAGACTTGTTATGCTTGTAACAAACATGGACACATAGCAAGAAATTGTAAAGAGGTAAGACCATTCAGTGGTTACTGTTATTCATGCAATAAGTTTGGTCATAGAGCTATGAATTATAGATTAAATCAAAATCAAAGAATTCATCCACAAAAAATGTAAGAAATACTCAAAACATCACATGTTAGATATGCAACTATATTGGTCACATAGCCAGGCAGTGTAGTATGGTAACCCACATGAATGCACCGAGGAATATGAGGCCTCTAGTCATTTGTCACTCATATAACAAGGCTAGACACATCTCAAAGTTCTGTAGAACAAGAGCGCAAAGATAGGAAAGCCCTAAAAATTTAGAAGGATCAATTTTGGAAGAAGAAAGAAAAGTCAAATTTGTGCAAGCTTCAGAAGATGTGAGCTTGATTTGTAAGGAATAAAGGAAGGACAATGTTGAAATAATTGAGGATGCATCCGCAATGGATGCACCTCCTATTTATGGTTAAATGACCTTCATGGTCATAGGGGGAGCTAGATTAGCTCTAGACCCCTGTGCAGCTAGTATACTCAATCTCAAAGTATGCACCTTGGACCACAATTATTCAGAGACTATGTGATGTAGTATGCAAGAGCGCACTACTTGATTGTTAGCATATACAAAGAACAAAATTCTCAGTTGCATTCTATGTTTACACAGAAAGAATTAATGGTGGAAATCTACTTTATAGTCACCATAAATTCACTAATCACTCATTTGCAATCAAGATTAAGCATTTGGAGATCATAGGAGCACTAGCAGTTGAGTTGTAAAGTGTTGCAGTTGAATTTATCAATGAAGAAGGAAGATTGATTGTTGGAAGCCCTAGTTTAGATGCGATAATCCAGGAACCCTTGGAAACCTTTGTGAAGTGATAAATCAAGTAAGTCTTGGCTACACCAATTTTTTTTTGTCTTTGAAAGGAAAATATATGTGTTTAAGAAGCATCCTTTCAATTCCACCTTAGATGACCTAGAAGGAGCCTTTTCTAGAACCCCAATGGGCGTTATGCATGTAGAAGACATACGCACATATGTGTATTGCAAGAAGGAACTAGTTAGTTTGGACAAGATTAGGTCACACCTAGAAACCATGATGAATCCAGACAAAACATTCACTGAAGAGTTCATGCACCTTGAGAATCACCCTATCATTGAGTATGCTACTGCATATGATTTTTATGAATCTGAATGGATTAAGATCTTGTTGAGTAGGATACATGATGACCTATTTTGGATAGGTGAAGTTCCAGTTAGAATCACAACTGATCTCATTTATGAGATGACAAGTTTATCAAAGATAGGTGCCATTCTTCCAGTTGGTAAAGATGTTAGAAAATTGGTTAAGCAATCCTGCAAATCCCAGAGTGATAAGCGTGGGATGACAATTAAACCAATTGAGGAGAAAGACATCAAATTGATGGCTATGATACTTGGATACATATTTCAACATGCAAATAGGGTCAATAGTGTGTCCATAACCACTATTCTTGCAACCATCAAATTGGTGAGAGAAAATGGAGAATTCAACTTGTGTGAGATCTTGCACGCACAGTTGATGGAAAACATCAGGGTAATCAAGCATGACAAGACCAAGATATTTAGGTTTGGGTCTTTGATAATCTATATGTACTTTCATATAGTTGGGAAAGTATTAGACTTATACCTAGATAAAAGTTTACCTAAAATGCCACAAATATCTCTTAAGGCATCAACTGAGATTACACTAAAGGATTGTATAGAGTTAGAGTTAAAAAAATTTAGGATAAGGATGCAGATGAGGTATAGGATACCTAAAATCATTGTTGAGAAATACAAGGATAGTATTTTTTTTATGGTGGAAATAGACATTATTTGTATGGAGGTTGTTGAGCCTAGAACTAAGTGGATTCATCCACTTGGCTATGAAGTGGAGGAGAAAGTTTTGGAAGCCTATGCACAAGTCTTACTATTGGTGCCCAAAGATCCCAATGAGCCAAGATGGAAAACATATGAGGAAAAGACCAGACAAGTTGATGTAGTCCTAAACAGTGTTGCAACTAAGAGGAAAGCCACCAAAATCACATCTAAGATTTTGAAGATCCATGGTGTGACCCAAGCAAACCTGGATAAACCAAAGAAGCTAAGATAGCTATGCAAATTGAGAGTGTTTCCTCTATGGAAGCCAAGATAGAGAAGAATGATGATCCTAAGATGAAGAAAGTAAAGATTGAAAAATTGATGATCCAAAGGAAAAGGAGAGTAAGACTGATGATATCAATCTTGCACCCATAGACACAATTGACTTGGAGTCCACTGAAGCATCTAAGATTCCTAAGAGGAAGAAGCAAATAGCTACAAGCCATCCATTAGCAAGAACCACAAGAAGTAGAGGAAAAAATGTGCAAAAATGTGCAACCACCTCCTGAGGTAGGATTCCTACCAAGTTTACAAGTGTTGAAAACTAGAGTGGTTGATGAATGTATACTTGATCAAATATCTAAGTTTTATGATAGATATCATGAGATTGACAAGTTTGAGATCCATGAGATGTTAATCAAATACATGATCAAATTTAAGAAGACTCTACTAGAACTGAAGATAGTGATTTTGGATAAAGTTTGGGAAATTTTGGATACCTTGAAAAGACAAGCAACAGAGGAAGATTATAGAATAAGAGAAAATACAATGGATGATAACCTTCTAGTACATTCAATTGATGAGAAAACACTACTACTAGGTTTGGTAAAGCCACACCTCAGAACTAAGATGAGAACCCTTCACATTATGAATAAGGTGTTCCTTGAATAGCGCATACAACCTACATATGTGCCAATCACTCAAGAACCTATTGAGAAAGATAAAGTAGCTAAGGTCACATATGCACCTATGATAGGTCCTCAAGACTCGATGCCCACAGTGATAGCACCCATAGAGGTAATGGCATCTGCACCCATGCCTGAAGACAAGAAAGACACAATAATGATTGATAACATGGAAATATTCATGGTGGCCACAAATAAGGACTTGGATAAGTTTGAAGAAGAATTCATAAGCACTGAGGAAGTAGAAAATCTTTGTGGTAATAATTCACCAAAGCAACAAGAGGAAATTCAGATTGAGGACTTGACAGGACAAGAGGAAGAAGAGGAGAAAGAAGAAGAAAAAGAGAAAGAAAATGAAGAGGAAAAGGAAAAGGAAGAAGAAAAGAAGAAAGAGGATACAAGAAAGAAAGATGAATGTGTGATTGTAAAAATTGAGGTAATGGATATCAATCAAAGTTCACTCCTTACCCCAAAACCATTAGCATCATTGTTGTCAACTTTGACTCCTAACACTACAAGCTTGGACTCTTGGGGAGAAGAAGACCTAATCAAGATTAGTGTTCTTTCTATGGAGAAGGCCAAGGAGAAAAAAGTGATGAGAAATCCTTTATTTTCTAAGTCATTAAATATCTTGAATAGTCTACTGCTAGCAGAGAAGAAGGTAACAAAAGTGCATTATGTGGATGATGCCAGTACCATCCTGAAAAGTTTCAAGGAAAACTTCTCTTTCCTAGAAGAATCAGAAGCTAAGCTAGAAGAAGGGAAGTATCTCAAGAAGAGATTGAATGAGCTAATTGCAAACTTTGCACTTGACCTTAGCTCCTTAAAGGTTGGTCAATATTCATTAAAATAAATTTTAGCAAAAGGAAGGAAAATTATAGCAGATTGCATGAACCAAAACAAGATGACTGCAGACCTCTACAAGAAAATTCAGGAAGCATAAGCTATGATAGATAAAGTGAGGAAATCATTAGAAGAACCCTGATTTGATGTAAATATGTGTAACAATGTGTACCAAGGACAAGTGGACAAAATAGAATAGGCAAAGAAAGAAATGTCCAAGATAAGGGCAAGGCAAACACAGCTAAGAAATGCTCTTGTGCCCTCATTAGATGTATTGAACCAGAACATCAAGGAGATTGATGCCACTATGGTGACATATGATCAAGGTCCTAGTTTAGATTTGAAGAATATGGAATTTTACATATGCTTTGTGCACCCATCTCCAGACAATAGACACATTGAAGAAGTTTTGGCAGAATGAGATTGCAAACCTTCAGTCAACATACCCAGATGTATTAACTATGTAAGTACTTGTGAATATATTTTTTGAGAACCTTTGTCATTAATGTCAAAGGGGGAGTATAGAATATAGAAGAGAGAATATGGATTTTTTATATGATGTAAAGGGAGTAGAGTACATAGTGAAAGGCAAGATAGAAGTTAGAGTATGTATTAGAAATTTTGTATAAAGATATAGTTAGTAACTTGGCCATATTCCTTTGTTGCCATTAATGAAAAAGGGGGAGATTTTTGGCAAGTTGACTATACTAATGTATATGACTATGATTTAGTGTTTTTATTATGGAAAAAAAGTCATATGATACTATGGAGTCAACGCAAGCACTTAGAACATCAGAATTTGGCTAAGTCTGGAAGACTGGACAGTTAGCAAAGCACTAGGTGAACAGAGCTTTAGTGCATGTGTGTATGACTAATTTATGGCATGTGACATTGAAGATAAGCTTGTTAGTATTTATTCATGATAATTCTAAGAGTGCATGATCAGATGAGTTAGTATGATGAAGATACAGCCAATTGAAGAGTCATAGATAGTGAGCGGCAGAACATAACAGAGTATGGAGCCAACTATTTGTATTTTGATTAGCACTTGTAATATTGTTTTGTAAAGGCTATGCACCTATTGTATTTAGGTCATAGACATGTTAATATTATTATATGTAAACACACTTGAGCCAATTCAATTGGAAGCGTTGTATGTAATTAGTTATAGGTCGACTTGATGAAGAGTTTTGTATGTGCATATAAATAAGGCATGCACCCTTGTAATTAAGTATGGCATGAGATATAAAAATTGGTAAGAGAAGAGAAAAGGTATGTGAAGAGCAGTTAGTATGTTGTAGTGCTTTACAATAGGCTAAAGCATAAGCGCACAAAAGGAACTGATCAGACAAGAAGTGTTACAACAATAGTTCATCTTGCAGATATAGTGTGTATCTGAGATCCAGAAGGTTGTAGCCTTCACCACTTGAGTAGTGAGCTCTAGGATAGTGTGTCCCCACCCCTAATGGGGTTAATTTTAAAAGACTCCTAACAAGGTCTAACCCTTCACCAAGTCACTATACTAAAAGCATTGTAAAGAACAACTCCTAACAGGGTTACAAGATCTTCTAACAAGGATCATAAAACACTAGTGTAGTTCTTAGTGGGTGTCAATTCCCATTGGGGTTTTTACCTATTTGGTTTTCCCCATAATCATATTTGGTGTTATGTTTTATGGTTTTTTATCTTACTTGCATTGATATTCATTTCAGTACTTAAGAAATTAAGTTAAGTTTCAAGAGTAAAGAAAAACTATTAATATATAGAACACTGATTCACCCCCCTATTAGAAATAGGAAATACTGAGAGGGGGGGTGAATCAGTATTTCACAAACTTTTTCTTTTGCCCACTTATGGATATAACAGATTACTTTAGTGCATACAAAGATTATCAAGCTGATTAACAAACATAGCAGTAAATAGAAAGAACTCATAACACATGATATGTTCTCGAGGAAACAATGGCCAAGGGAAAACCCCGGTGGGGATGGTACCCACAAAGATCATTAATCAAAAGTATCTTGTTAGGGATATTGGACCCTGTTAGGAGTCAATTTACAATATATAGTAGATCTATCCTGGTTAAAGGACTTTAGGCCTTGTTAGAAGCCTTAACCCTGTTAGGAGTTAGATTACAAAACCTGATCACCAGCTGAGCTCACTACCCAAAAAGGTAATACAAAATGTTTCTGACTATATTATGGTACTACTTACAACTTTGCATCAATAGCCTTTGCTGCTATCACAATATACAACTATCGCAAGTTATCCTTTTCTTTCTTTTTACACATCACATATTTTTTCATTACATTTCTAGTATGCCTAATATATGAGTTATTAGAGCTAATAAATTTATATGGTTAGCTTCCAAAATCTTTATCCAAGAGTAAACATCTAGGATGTCATCCCTTCATAATGTTAAGTCATTATTTTGACAAGCAAAAATAATCCCTTAACTCTTTCGCTAATACTGTCTCCAAAACTGTTATGTCTGCAAAAATTGTCTTCGGTAAACTTTGAATAACTTCGTCCGTACTACTCCAAAATTTATGTGCACTGAGATGGGGTATCCTCATACTCTATAGAAGCTTTAGTTACAAACAAAAATATTGCTCCAGTGGACGTTGCCAACTAAATCTTCATCGGGTGCTCTGTCAGGATCACTGTATCCATACTTAGACAATTTCTTCCTTCAACTTGCCATACTTGCATTCCAGATTTTGTGCTCTCAATAGAGATCATATGTTTCCATAATGACAACGTCTATGCATCCACATTAGCCAAATTTCCAACACCCCCCCCCCCTCTCAGTGTTCCCATTCCTAATAATGGCAACTCAATATAAATCAAAAATCAATTTATTGACATTAATGACAAGATAATAATTGGTCTAATAATTCTACTATCTTTTATATCTCTGATCTTAGTCAGTCTTCATCATCATCACCATCATTTATAGTAATAGTGTTATCCTTAGCAAGAAAATGCAATGAAAAAGCATAGGCAAGACAACAGGTAATGCTTTGACTGTTGAGAATAGGGGATGGTAGAGGGAAAGAGAAAAGATCCTAGATAATCATGAGAAATATAGAAAGGGTAAATCCAAATTGAGGGTAAATATGGAGTGTTGGCATAGTGGAAAGAAAGGACATCTAAAGAAATATTGTTGGTCTTGGAAGGGAAAACAAGAAGATGGAAAATAAGAAAATAAGAAAATAAAAAAGGAAGAAAATGTAGTAGGTGATGTGTTACAAGATACTTTGATTCTTTCTTTATTTAATATTACTAATTCTTGGGTGTTAGATTTAGGAGCTTCTTTCCATGCCACACCCCATAGAAAATATTTTGTAGACTATGTTCAACGTGATTTTGGACAAGTTTATTTAGGTGATGATGAACCATGCAAAATTGTTGGAAAGGGAAACATATAGATAAAATTACCAAATGATCATCAATGACTTCTAAATGAGGTCCAACATGTGGCTAATTTGAGAAGAAATTTAATATTAACAGGACAATTGGGAAGTGATGGTTACATAGTCATATTCATAGACAATTCATGGAAGGTTACAAAAGGCTCATTGGTAATAGAAAAAGGGAAGCTTTTCCTTATTGAGTTAATGTTGACATATACAACTCTAAGGCATAATCGACTAGGGAACATGAGTGAGAAGGGGATGAATCTTCTTCATTCAAAGGATTTATTACTAGGTTCAAAACAAGTTGATTTAGATTTTTGTGAAACTGTGTTTATGGAAAATAAAAGAGGGTCAAATTTCTTAGGGTTGGGAAGGAAAATAAAAGTGAAAAGTTAGAAATTGTGCTTTCTGATATATGGGGACCAGCCCAAGTACCATATCTTGGTGGGTCTTATTATTATGTTACTTTTATTAATGATGCAACTAGAAAAACTTAGGTTTATTTCATTCCCAAAAAATCTTATGTATTTTAAGTCTTTAAGAAATGAAAATATTTGGTTGAAAATGAGACAGAAAAAAGGTTGAAATATCTTAGATCAAATAATGGAGATGAGTACTACAATAGAGAGTTTGATAGTTCTTGTTCATACCATGTGATTTGTAGACAAAAGACAGTTCCTAGAACCCCACAAGAAAATGATGATTTTGAAAGGATGAACATAACTATCATGGAGCATGCAAGGAGCATGAGATTTTATGCAGGATTGCCTTTGCAATTTTTGGTAGATGATATATATACTACTTTTTACTTGATCATTAGAGGGCCTTCAAGTTCCTTGAATGGTGGCATTCCAAAGGAGGCATGGATAGACAAAAAGATAAATTGCTCAATTTTGAAAACTTTTTGACCAAATAGAAACTTCTTGAAGAATCCTCCTCAAACATATTATCTTGATTAATGTGTTGTCAATACCTTCCACAAATCATGCATATACCTTTTGACTCTTTGAAAATCATCAACGATCCCAATAAAAAGTTAACATTCATTATCACTCCTGAAATCTTTACAAAATATCCTTTGCTCACCTATTCAACCTTACCTATTCACCTATTCTTCTAGTTTAGTGGTTTGTCTAGTTCACTTGTTCATCCTTGTTTGCCTATTTTGTCAACATCACTTCCAAATCATCAAATTACCTTTACCTCTAAACATTTTAAGGTGTGATCTTAACCATATCATCTTGACATCATTAGTCATATTACATGACCACTCTTGATAATGCTATACATATTTTAAATAACATTCAAATCATTTAACTACTTATCACTGATTTGTTTAGCTATTTCCTAGTTTTATTCCATCATACATACCTTACTCAATTCTTCTCATGAATAGGTGTTGTCATAATTATATCATTATAACTCATCATTAAACCTTTATGTACAATAGTAACACTTAATTCATCATGAAATTCATTCTTTGTTCTAATGAATATTTGGTGATATGCCAAAACACTTAATCAAATAGTTGACATCAATGACAACCATATAACTGATTTACCTGTCATCAAATCTTGTTCCAATCTTTATCAACTCATCATCAATCATAACCAAAAATATTTTCATGACATCTCTTCAACATGTATACTAATAATCATCATCATTAATCAGTTATGCTAACTATCTCCCCCTTTTGCATTAATGGTAACATTATAACTTCTTTTTACTTTGGTACTATCACTTCTCCTTTCTAACTTGTTGATGGAAACTCACTGTACAATCTGCAACACTATAGATATAAGTGGAAACATTTCCTCTTGTCTTTGCATCTATGACTTCCTTGTTATTTTTTCTTCTTCAATATTTTTCCACTCCCCCTTAGATTGTGCTCCTCCTCTTATTTTGACATCAACAATACACTTCTCCCTCTTTATTTACTCTTCTCCCCCTTTTACAACAATTCCAAAGGTGAATCATTTATCCTTTTTCATTATCATCTTCATGTCCTTCTACTAATTTTTACTTTGTCCTTGCTTGATCTTTCTCTTCCTTTGCTAAGACTTCTCCCTTACTGTAGTAGTCCGCCTGTACATCAATTCATACATATGATTCTTTGTCTTGCAAATATGAACTGATGCAATCTACATCTTTCCTCTAATTGATAGTAGATAGGGGAAGGACCCCTAATCTACCTCTAAGATATTCAAAGCTCTCCTTTGGTAGTGGTTTGGTAAAAATGTTAGAAACTTTCTCCTTTGTCAAAATATACTCAAGTCTGACCTCCTTCTCCTATACTTGTTCTCTTAGAAAATGATACTTTAATGCTAAATGTTTTGTCTTTGAATGCATCACTAGATTCTCTCATATATTAATAGCACTTGTGTTATCACAATGTATTACAACTAGTTCAGTTACCTTTTCATGAATACCTTCAAGAATTTTCTTAATCTAGATTATCTGTTGAGAATTTATAGCAGTAGCAACATATTTAGCCTCTGCAATTGATTATGATATACAATTCTACTTCTTTCTCAACCATGACACTAATCTTCCTCCTAAAAAGATAGCTCCTCCATTGGTACTTTTCCTATCATCAACATTACCAGCCCAATCAGCATTTGTAAACACATTTAGACTAAAATCTCCTTGGTTTCCATACCATAAACCATAATCCTTTGTTCCCTTAAGATATCTGAATATCCTCTTTACTTCTATCATATGAGACTCTTTAGGATTTAAAGAAAATCTAGCAACTATGCCAACTACATGAGCTATATCTGGTCTTCTATGAACAACATACTGCAACTTACCTATCATTCATCTATACAATATTTTATTTACCTCTTTTAAGTCATCTTTCTTAGACAATTTTTAGATTGTGATCATAGGTGTACCAACTAGTTTTGAATCTTTCATTCCAAATGTTTTTAGCATCTCCTTGATGTACTTTTAATGACTTACATAGATACCTCTTTTCATCTATTGTGCTTGAAGTCCTATAAAGAATTTTATCTCACCGATCATACAAATTTCAAATTCATTTCTCATCTCATCTTCAAATGATCTCCATAGTGCTTCATTTCCACTAAATATTATATCATCAACAAATATTTCAGCAATCAATATCCTATCCTCATTTTCATTTTTAAGATACACATTGTTGTTGTCACTAGTCCTTGTGAATCCAATTTTCATCAAATAAGAGTTAAGTCTTTCATACCATGATCTTGGGGCTTATTTCAATCCATACAATTCTTTATGCAATTTGCAAACCATGTTATTATCTTTTTCAACAAAAAATCCTTCAAGTTGTTCTATATATACCTCTTCTTCAATTATTCCATTTAGAAAAGAAGATTTCACATCCATTTGATAGACTTTGAATCCTTTGTATGCAGAATAAGCTAGAATTATTCTAACTCCTTCCAATCTAGCAATAGGGGTGAAAGTTTCACCATAATCAAGACCTTCTTGAGCATATCCTTTGCAAAATAATCTTTCTTTATTTTTTATTACCTCTCCTTTTTCATTTAGCTTGTTTCTAAAAATCCACTTAGTACCTATCACATTTTTGTTAGTAGGTTTGGGTACTAAATTCCATGTTTTGTTCTTCTCAATATAATCAATTTTTTATTTCATTGCTTTCATCTAATCATCATCTTTTAGTGCATCTTTAACTATCTTAGGCTCAACTTCAAATAACAAACAGGTTGTATTTTTAACCTTACTTCTTGTCATAATACCAGCATTCTTATCTCTAATAATTTCAGATTCAGAGTGATTGTGTTTAAGTCTTACATACCATGGGGTTATTGGTTCAACATTCTAATTTATTTCATCTTCATCCTCATTTTCATATTCATTGTCATTCACTGGTTGAGCATTACTTTCTCCTGCATTCATTTGTGGTACTATTTCAGGTTCCACAAGTTCATTGTAGATGATCTGACTATAATCTTCAGGTTTCTTTTTGTTGTCTTCTTCATTATTTTCTAAAAATTCATTAAATTTTACATTTGCACTTTCAATAATTTTATTAGTCCTTATATTCAAACACTTATATGCCTTACTTTGTGTGGAGTAACTAAAAATATACCCTCATCTCCTTTAGTGTCAAACTTTCCATTCATTTCATCCTTCTTAATATAACATTCCCTTCCAAAGATTTTGAAATAACTAACATTGGGAGTATGTCCATACCATAATTCATAAGGTGTCTTTTTTGTACCTTTCTTGAGTTGTACTCTATTCAAAGTATAGACTGTAGTACTTGTTGCTTCTCTCTAAAAATTTTGTGCCACTCCTTGTTTTAGAAATTTTCTTGCACATTCCACAGTAGATCTATTTCTCCTTTCTACAATTCTATTTTGTTGTAGTGTCATCGATGTTGTCAATTGTCTCTTGATTCCATTCTTATCACAATATGTATTAAACTCATGTGAAGTGAATTCACCTCCTCTATCAAATCTAAGACATTTGAGAGTCTTACTTGTTTCTTTTTCAACTCTAGCTTTATACATCTTCAACATATAAAAAGCGTAAAATTTAAATTTCAAAAACATTACTGACATCATTCTTGAATATTCAGCAACAAAGAGTATGAAATAATTATCACCGTGATAACTTTTTGGTCCAATAGGTCCACACAAATCAGTATGTACCAAATCAATAATATTCTCTAATGAATATGTTTTACTAGTAAAGCTTTAACTTGTCATCTTTCCTAATTGATATTCTTTGCACATAGCATTCTCAAGTTTGACTAAAGTAGGTATACCTCTTACACATTTCTTCTTACTGACCTTAATCATATTATCAAAATTTACATGGAAAAACCTTTTATGTCATAGCTAACATTCCTCTAGTTTAGCAATTAAGAAATGTCCAATAGAATTGTTCAACCGAAAAAAATTACCTCTTGTTTTTTCACCAGTAGCAAGCAATTCACCAGACTTTCCTAAAATCTTGCATATACCTGTACTAAAATCAAATCTAAAACCTTTTTTATTCAACTAAGATATGCTCAACAGGTTATACTTCAAACCATCAACCCACTAAACATCATCACAAGTAATACTTTCATTAAGTGCAATAGAAACCTTTTATAACACAAGATGATCCATTGCCAAATCTCATTATGCCTCCATCACATTATTCCATAGAGATAAAATTGTTCTTATCATCGGTCATATGGTTTATGCATCCACTATCAATAATCTAGTCATCATTGTTATTCACACTTGAAATTAAAGCTTTCTCTTCATTGACTCCCACTTCACCGGTAGATGGCTCTTCTTTCACTACAACAAACACTACTTCTTCACCATCATTATTATCATAATAATATTCATCACTTTCATCATTTTTAGCTATGTAGGATGCCTTATTTCTTTTATCCTTGAAGTTCTTGAACTTCTTGTACTTTTCTTTCTTCTCATTGTTCCTCTCGTCTTTCTTGTCATCATTGGGACATCTATAAGCTAGATGACTGATCTAATTGCATGTCTAGAAAACAAGTGGAATATTTCCTTTTCTCTTTCCTTTTCCTTTGGGAAACCTCCTATCTATTAAAGCTTCAAGTTCTTCCAATTATCTTTCTTTAGCTAGTAAAGACTCAAAATTATTAGAACTATGAGTAATTTCTTTACCTTTTCTAAATGAACTAAGGGTTAGGGAAGCTTGGAAAGTAGTTTCAACCACTGACAAACTATTATCATAGTTACTTAATTCAAATGTAGTCAATTTTCCAACCAATGAATCTAGTATAACACTATTAGGGCTAATGGACCTTAGTTCTTGAATAGAAAAAATTCTTATAGCATACCAAGGTAAAAGAGTTCTCAAAACTTTACTTACAATTTCTTCTTCTGTGAATTGTTCCTCATGCACTTGTGATGGCAGCTCTGACCTCTTTAATTTTTGTATTGTATTGTGTAATTTTTTCTCCTTCTTGCATCCTCATTTCATCATAATTTTCCTCTGAGACTTTCAACCTTAGCCTTCAATACATGTGCATCACCTCCATAGACATTCATTAGCTTATCCCACGTATCTTTTGCATTGTCCAAATGTTGGATATCGACATTCAACATCGGATAGGGAACTTGCAATTTATATCATCACCAAGTTATGGACCAACATTTATTTTCTCTCATCTACAGTAGGTGTTCCAATAGGTGTTGTGTACTTTATATCAAGATATCCAACTATTGTTTCTGAAAGACCTGATAAATGCAACTTCATTCTTCTTACCCATGTGCTGAAATTATCCTTTGAAAACTTGGGTGTCTCCTTTCTATACATCTTCAAATCTTTTCCCTAAGCTATTAAGCTTTCTAAATTAGGGAACCAATGCTTTGATACCAATTATTAATGTAGCAATGATTAATGAGGTAGGGTTGAATCAGTAATCACCAATTCAAACTCAAATTCACCCAATACAAACTGATAAGCACTTTATCCTTTTAAACATTCATTCATCACAATAGGTAAAGTAGGCTTTAACTAACATGAAAATACATAAAACTCATCCACACACATTTAAAACTAGATATATCATGTGCAAACCCAATCAAGGTGACAAACAAGGTGTGATAATGATTCTCACAAACTATGTATGCTTTTGGAATATGCTTTGTTAGGAGCTTTCCTAGTTAAGCATTACAACAACACTTTTAAATGCTACCTAATTAAGAGATTTTCCTTTAGACTTGTTAGGATATATTCCCTATTAGGATAATCCTTGTCAGAGGACTTTAAACACTCTTTATAATGTCACCTAGTAAGAGGATTTTACAATGGGACTTGTTAGGATCCACCTAATTAAGGGATTTTGTTGTTACAATTGTTAGAGAGTAATAGATAGAAAATGATTTGTAATTTTCACTACCTCTACTAGATCAAATCCAAATAAGTTCTCAAACTCAAAAAAAATACCATACTCTGCACTTTTCCTTGATCTCATTTGATTCCAATACTTACTAATCAACCACAACCTTTTGCAACTTCACATTCCTCTGGCATTCAACAATTAGTTTCTTCTTTCTTTTTCCTTTAACTAGAAATATATTCCACTGCTTTAACAAAACCTAAATCCAATGATCCAAATTAATTATGTCATCACAAATCACATATGACCATACATTCTTTATTTTCTCCTAACCGTGTCACTTCAGATTCAATGTGTACCTTGGAATTTGTTCTAGCTCCATAAACCATTTTGACCAAATAGAAACTTCTTGAAGAATCTTCCTCAAGTGTATCATCTTGATTAATGTTTTGTCAATACTTTCCACAAATCATGCATATACCTTCTAACTCTTCAAAAATCATCATCAATCCCAATAATAGATAAACATTCATTATCACTCCTCAAATCTTTACAAACTATCCTTTGTTCACCCGTTCAACCTCACATGTTCACTTGTTCTTCTAGTTTGAACTGGTTTGTCTAGTTCACATGTTCATCCTTGTTTACCTATTCTATCAACATCACTTCCAAATCATCAAATGGCCTTGACCTCTGAACATTTTAAGGTGTGATCTTAACCATATCATCTTGACATCATTATTAGTCATATTACATGACCACTCTTGATAATGCTATAAAATTTTGAAATAACATTCAAATCATTTAACTGCTTGTCACCAATTGCTTTATCTATTACCCAGATTGATTCCATCATCCATACCTTACCCAATTATTCTCATGAATAGGTTCTATCATAAATATATCATTATAACTCATCATTAAACCTTTATGTACAATAGAAAAACTTAATTCATCATGAAACTCAATATTTGTTCTAATGAATATGTGGTACTATGCCAAAACACTTAGTCAAATAGTTGACATCAATGACAACCATATAACTAATTTACCTATCATCAAATCTTGTTCCAATATTTATAAGCTTGTCATCAATCATAACCAATAATTTTTTCATGACATCTCTTCAACATTGATACCAACAATCATCACCATTAATCAGTTATTCTAGAAAAGGTCATATACAAGGATCAGATACATGGAAAGAATCAAGAAGAGGAACACACAAAACACATGGTGCTTGATGAAATCCTAGTAAAAATATAATATTCCTAAAGAGTTTTTTTTTTCATTAGTTTTGTTAAAGTCATATTGATTTTCAAAGTTAGTCAATGAATGAAGGAGTCATAGGACTCAGTTGGTAAAGCAAATAAGTCAATAGGTAAAGGAAAAGACAGTTTCAGTAAACGGAAATGAGAGTTAGGTACCAAGTAAAGCAAGGCAGGCACTGAACAGTTACCGAGTCATAGTATTTATCGAGTTGAAGAGAAAGATAGTTATCGAGATGAGTAAACATGTTACCCAGTAAGAATAAAATGTGTTACTGAGTAACACAAGATGACATAACTGATTATGTTAGATACATTGAATCTGGACACTGAGCATAAAATATTTTACAAATTTCAAGAAGATCATTTGGTAAAATATTGGAGATACAAACAAAATGATTGTACATGATTATGAGGTAAGATCCACCAATGAAAATTAAGTGGAATATATACATTGGAGATGTAACCAATGCTAGCACTGTATAAGGAGAAGAATTTATAACTTTTCCACCACTTCTAGATCAAGTATAAAAGGATCACTGTATGAAGATTAGAAAAAAGAGTCAAAGAAAGAGTACAAAGAGTAGGTGATGATGAGACATAATAGAATGTGATGAAGAGAAGAGAAGCTACCAAGTAATAGAATAGTTAGAGAAGAATTTTGAATGTGAATCAGAGTTAAGGATACCGAGTACAGATACTGAATTGTGATTGAAATGTAGAATGAGGTAATATGATATTGAGCATATTGAGTTTGACAAACATTTTTTGATGCATCATTACAAACATTTTTAGTACTAATTTATAGTTTAATCAGAATTGTAAAATCCCTTAATCAGGTAGGCCCTAATAGGTCTTAATTTGTAAATCTTTTAATAGGGTACATCTCTTAGATTGGAGTTGTAAAATCCTTTAGTAAGGTAGACTGGATAAGTATTTGTACTCCTAGCAGGGTGAATACTCTTAACAGGGTAAGCTATCAGAAGTAGCTAATTTTTTATCTCTAACCAAACAACCTTTTTACTACAGTAGTGAAGGATTATGGGTACCATCCCCACCGCAATTTTTTCCTCTGACTAAGGGTTTCTGCGAGACCAAAAATCATGGTGTTATGAGTTATGTTTTATGTGTTGATTTCTATATTTGTTAATGTTTCATATAAATTTTATAATTTGGTAAATGGTTAGAAAAGTTGATAAAAAAATTTGGAGTACTAATTCACCCCTCCCCTCTTAGTACTTAACTTTCCATTGTTAATCCAACAATTGGTATCAGAGTTGAGTTTCTTATTTATAAGTTTAACCACTTGAGAGGAAATATCTAAAGAGATGGAAAGCTATAGGTATAGAAAGGTGATTGAGAATATGAACATGGAACTGAAATTTTTAAATGATCAGATTGATGATCTAAGAAGAAAGTTGAAGAATTTACTAAACAAAAGAAAGGAGTTAGCCCATCAACTAAAAGATACTCAAGATCAGGTTGAAGAACTTGAAGAACAATCAAAGGGAATTTTTTATGATGAATCTGAAGCTACCATATCAGAGCTAACTGAAAAGAAAAAAATTCTAACTGAGCAAATAAAATCATTGAAGAGGGAACAAGAAGGGGAACAAGAAGCTCAATTGGTATGAATGTGTGAAGTCCTGGAATAGAAGAGAAAATCTTAAGATGATAAGAGAGTGATAGAAGATGAGAAAAGGAAAATGAGTTCAAGAATGAATGAGAAATGTGGAAATGTAGAGGTTGACACAAAATCACTTTAATATGACTGATCAGTTAATCGGTTTTAATCAGAAGATTGCAAGGAAAGTTGAAGAGATTTCTAGATTGAGATTAGAAAATGAACATTTGAAGAATGAACTAAAATCTAAAAAGGATTCAAATGAATTATTAAAAAGAAATGAAGAAACATTAAGAATATTGGATGAACATCTTAGAGGTCAGAGACAACCAAGAGATATAACTAGACTTGGGTTTACTGAAAATAGTACTACCGAGAAGGGAGAGTCTTCAAACTAAGCAGTCAACTGAGATACTACTACCCCACCAAAGATAAAGAAGCCTATTTGTTATCATTGTGGGAAACCTGGTCATACAACCAATGTCTATAGAAGTAAAAGAAGTAAACCACTAAGCATTCCTAAATTTGATGGATATTGTTACAACTACAATAGGTATGGCCATGAAGCATTTGAGTGTAGATCAAGGATTGCTAACAATACAAGGAAGCCAAAATTCAATGGTTACTACAATACTTGTAATAGATGTGGTCATAAGTCTGAAGATTATAGGTCATAAAGAAAGAATGTCAAATGGGTACCTAACTAACAAAATACTACAAGCAACTGATAAGGCTTAACAACACCATTAGACTATAACACAAGAATTTCATGTACAACATCTAGGAGATTTGGAAACATAGTAGAAAATTGCATAGTGATGCATGGTAGAAACAATAGAAAGTCATGGAGAAATCCTAGAATGGCATGTTTTCACAATCATAAGGTTGGTCACCTAGCCAAAGACTACAAGTACCGAGGCAAAGCTCCAACCAAGGAAGAGACAAATGAAACTTTTCAAGTAAATGTTGAAGAAATAAGAGATCAAATGAATAAAACATGGAGAAGAAAGTCTTTAGATGATGGAACTGCACTTGGAACAATCAATGGCACCTCATCCTCTAGATTGGGTACACCTATCTTCACCTAATCTATCAAAGTTATGTGTAGGAACTATGAGATGAATTTTAATCTTAAATCAGTTCCCAACATTTGTGCAAACATCCATATAAGAATATTTAGATGCATTTGGATATATGTTGTAAAGTTAACATTTCATGTTTGATGGATAAAAGTCTATGTTATTTTGTTTCATTCAGTGTAAGGAAGTGTAATTTTGTAATCGATACAAAGGGAGTCATTGATAGCATTAAATGCTAGAATTATAATCATTGGAAACCCTAATCAAGGAAAAGGTATAAATAGACCACTTTGCTATTTTATTTTTACCTTATGTTTTCAGGAGCATTTGAGCATATTGCAAAGACGAGTCTTTCGAGAGCATTTGAGTGATTGATTGAACAGATCTAAGTACTATCAAGGATATTTGAGTGATTTATAGAATTTTCCCAAGTTTTGAAAGTGTGATTGAGTTGATTTTCAAATGAAACCCTCTTTCACAAAAGTGTTTATATCTTTGAATTGATAGCACCTAAAGTTTAGAAACCCGATGTCATTGAGAAGGTTGATCCTGTCAACCCAAAGTACAAGCTACCTCTAGCTAAAGTAGTCAAACCTGACAAGTTAGGAGATCTATCCTCAATTCCTCTAAGATTTATTTTTATTGAAGATAGATGTTCCTTCATTCATTATAAGATCGAAGAAATCTATCAAAATAATATTGACAGGTCATTCTAGAATCTATGTGAGAATGGGAAGTTGAAGGATGAACATATCCATTTGGAGACTAAGGGTTTAATGCATGCATTGCATGTACCAAGTGTATTCAAATCAAAGTGGATAAGAATTGTATTGAGTTGAGTTCATGACCAATTTACGTAGCTTGATGCACTAGTCAAGATAACAAAAGATGTTTAACATATTGTGACTGGATACCCAATAGATGATAGACCGAAGGAAAACAAGAAAACTGACAAGAACAAGTTATGTGAGTTGGCACAAGCTAAATGGGATGGAAGAGGTCTCAAATTATCAATTGTGGAAGATCCTAAATTGAGATTCACATGCAATGTTATATCTTACCAAATCTTCCAATCATCTTGGGTGGATAGTGTACCATGTGGAGTAGTGGACATTACATATAAGATAGTCAAGAAGGATATGAAGATTGATCTATGTGAGATCCTAATGAAGCAATTTGATAATAATATGAACACTATTTGGAAGGAAAAGACCAACACTTTGAATTTTGGGTCATTTTTGGTATGTATTCTTTTACTTTCAAAACTTCTTCCCATCAATCGATAATGTAGTATAGAGTGTGAAGAAACTGATTATATATCAAATAAATGAATTCATTCAGAGTCTAGGAGATAACTTTGACATTGTAATGAATGACTATGTCACTAAGTTTGAAACTAGAATGCACAAGAAATTTAGAATTCTACATCAGTTAGCGAAAGATCACTGAGACACTATTTTTTTTTAAGTGGATACCGACACATGCATTGTGAAATCTATGGATCCAAGGACTATCTGGCTACAACCAATGGGCTATGAAATTGACATTGATTCTACATCACAACATATTGAATCCCTATTAGCTAAATCTATCGATAAGAGAGCTAATTGGTATGGGGCATATGAAGAGG
The DNA here is from genome assembly GCA_027943335.1 of Chamaecyparis obtusa. Taxonomy (NCBI): domain Eukaryota; kingdom Viridiplantae; phylum Streptophyta; class Pinopsida; order Cupressales; family Cupressaceae; genus Chamaecyparis; species Chamaecyparis obtusa. Next base: position 97,887 of record BSBK01001216.1, on the reverse strand, counting down.
TGAAAAAAAAAGATAAAACTAGGTATATTAATACCTAAGGCTCAAAGAAAAGCAAGTAGAATGATTAGTAATTTGTTAGAAAAGCTAGGTGTTACTACTGAAGAAGATGAGGCAAGTCCATCTGAGATCAAGGGAAAGAAAATAAGAGTGAAAAAGGAAACACCTAGCCCTAAGGGATCAAGACCATTCACAAGTTCTACTTCTACACCAAGGGAAGAGAAGAAACCTGAGGTAGAGAAACCAAAGCTTAAGATATATATGAGGGAAAAGAAAAGATCAAGAAGACTAAGGAGAAAGATGAAGCTACAAGAAGATAGTGAGATAGAATCAAAAGATTTAAGAAAATTCAAAGTTGTGCAAAAACTAGCCTTCAAAACCTAAAAACTTAAAAGCATATCTTGAGAGTCTCAAGAATTATGGAGGTTTTGCAAGAATTAAATATGCAAAGTATGAAATGAGGAATGATGAAGAAAAATAAAAGATTAAGGAGACAATTGTGTTTATGTTACAAAATTTTAGAACTATTCTAGTTGAAGTTTCCAACCGAATACCTGATGAATTATACAAGAAGATTGATGCTAGATGGAAGTATGATATTGTAGACACCTAAAAATCCTTTAGAAAATAAAAGTATTTTTATTTTTTGAAAACCCCTGATGACATCATCATTTATAAATTTATTATTAATTTAATTTATTTATTTATTTTTATGCCATTAAATCCTCCTATTTTAATTAAACATCTTTAATTAAAGAATCCCTCCCCAAATCATTTAAATCAAGTTTGAGTGATTTTCCCCTATTTATTAATTATTAATTGATAAATTGACCAAAAATCCTTTAAATAAATAAAATATTTATTTAAATCCTAAAACCTTGGAAATCTTCTAGAAATCCCTAACCTCTTCTAGAATTTCCTAATCTCACTCTAAACCTGATTAAAGGGTGATTCCTACATCTCTTAGCCTAACCCTTCAAACTTTGACTTTGGGTCAAAACCCTCATAAATGAGCCTTACACACTCATTAAATGCCTCTTACATCCTCATTAAGGCTTCTTACAAGCCATAAATGATACCCATGTCTCTTCTTCCACTCTTGTCCCCTTTGCATACTTCCCTAGTGTTGCTCACACATGTGTGAGCAACCTTGACCAAGGTTAAACCTTACCATACCCCTAACTCTACCCCAAACCTTATCTCTAACCCTAACTCTCCTTCCTAACCCAAGCCCTTCCTTAAATCCTATTAATAGCCTCACTTCTAAGAGCAATCCATTAGCTTAGTTTTATCTTTCATGCAATTTTATAATGGTAAAATACATCTAGACTTAGCATAGCATTTAGCATAATTGATAGATTAACTCTATTTTGTGCTTTTATAAATCATCTTAGAATAGCTTTTAATGGATTAATCTTAGTTCATCTTTCAAGATTTTCTAAATAATTTATGCATCATATCAAATCCTTCCTAAAATGCATTAGGGACAAAGCTCCAAGTGCTTAGAGAGCACACCCACATCCCTCATAATCAGAGAAAATCAAACAATGCTTGAATGCATTTGTTTTGGCTCAATCTAAGGTGGCTTGGTTTTTATGTTTATGTTTTTTAATTGATATAAATTCTTAGATTCATCTAACTTTTTCTTGTTTACGTCTTTCAAAATAGATACAGATAAACCATAGCCTACATTCTGACACTCCCAGTGGGACCCACTTTATGGGTTCTTTGCTAACATTCTAATGTGTTTTGGAGTGTTTTCCTGATTTTTCAAGCTTGTAGGTGGAGGGGGCGTGTGGAAATCTTCTTCCTCTTCTTAGTCTTGTTATTATTCTATTTCATCTACTCCTTCTTAGTAGTATCTTAAGCCTATTTTTCACAAATAATCCATAAAGAGGCACTCCCAAGAAAACCTTTGTAACTTTTGCATACTAGCTCCATTTGTTACAATTCAAAAAGAATTGGAAAGCTAATTTAGAGGTCTAACATCACATCTAGGAAAGAAATCTTGCATCCTATGTTTCTTGGGTCACGGCTGGGATTTCCCAAATTGTATTTGGTAAAACATCGCATCCATTCGAATTCAAGATCGCATCTGAGATCTCCCAAATTTGCCCAGATCACATCTGGGGAAGGTAATCATAATAATTTAAATCTAGGATCACATCCAGGGTTTCTCAAATCACATATGGGGTTACAGAAAATCATTTCAAATTTGGGTTTAAAATTGAACAAGTAGAATCTTACTCACTTTGCCTAAATGTTTGAAATAAACCTTAGAATCACCCTTGAATGCTTAAAAAGCTAAAAAAAATCAATCAAAATCCTAATCAACTCAATTCATTTCAAAATAATCCTAAAAAAACTCAAAAACACTTCTATATGCTCTTCATTTGGCTAAAAAAAGAACCTTCATGCTTTCAAAAACTAGGTGTTTTATAACTTTATGCAAAACTAGGAACACTTGAACTTTTTGGTGTATAAAAAGAACCCCAAATCTGCATCTCATTTCTAAATGGTTCCAAATCAGTCCTAAGTGAATTCAAATGGTCCTATCTCAAACTCAATACATCAATCAAAGTTAAAATGAACTTCATTTTCAAAAGTCTCAAAGTTTTTTAATGTTTCATGTAATCTAGGAGCTAATCTGCATTTCAGTTTGAATGGTTTCCTAAATAGTCCCAAAGTTTCCTAAATTTTCCTAAATCATTCCTAAAGCATTGATATATGTCAAAACATTGTTCTTGTTGTAAAAATTAAAGATTTTCTAAAAATTTTCATTCATAAAATCAATCTAGGAATCTCAATTTGGGCCTTAAAAGGCAAATCTAAAACACCAAAATCTTGAGTGCACATAAAGGAACGAATCAAAATCTCAAAACTCATTTACTTTCAATCTCAAAAGAAAACAAAACTCAATCTCAAATAACTTAAGGTAAAAACAAAGCTCATTCCAGTTCCTAAAGTGAAGCAAACACAAATCTTGAATGCAAAGGCTAAAATACTTGCAAAATCTATTTTCAAAGCTTTCTTGTCTTCAAAAGAACAAATAAAAAAATAAAAACGTGTTTGTAATCATTCATTTCAAAATCACTTTAATCTATTTGGGAAAGAACCCTTGCTTATTGTGCTTTCTAGGACTCTTCAAACTTTGCAAAATTCTTGGTTAGCTAAGCAATGTGAAAGAAGTTGAACTTGGATGAGTTCACTTGTTTCACTTTTAGAGAAGTTTGTCCAAAGAAAAAAGTGCTTCCTCTTTGGAGAATGAATTCAAACCAGTGCTTCCCCAACTGGTATAGAAATAAAGCACTGAGTAAACTCTTGCTTCATCTCCTCAAGCTTAGGCGATGCATGTTGATGGTAGCCCAAGGTAGGTGAATATCCCTACTATTTCAGCATGGTCAACTAGGCTCTTAAGTGAGTCACGCATGTACAAACTGATTCAGAGGACTCCGTGGATCAACTACAAACCTATTAAATCATAAGCTACCTGATCTACTCCTGAAGGTATCCAAATCTTTCTGCAAGGATCGGTCTAAGTGGTTTCCCAGATCACCTGAAGACACTCACAATATGTATCCCTCTTTTAGGGTATCAACCTATGGGAAAAGATTTTGATACTAACCAGTCCCTTAGGAAGTTTTGCTTGATGTGTTTTTCTAAGTTTCAAAATTAGTGCAAAACATTCATTGAAACATACACAATTGAAGAGTTCTATACATCAAAATCCTTTTCCATATCAAATCAAAATCCATAAGTCATCCAAGCTTGCATAATCATGTCATCCTAGTCTCATAATCATGGTTTTCCAATCACCGTGCATCCAATCTTGTCCTCCTATCCTAGGTTAGTAGAGTCATCTCGGTCATCCCCAATTCCCTTTCTATCTTCATCTAAAGTCAATCTTTCCTCCTATCTTGAGCCAAGTCCAAACCTAAATCCAAAGCCTTAGCCTTCCAATCCATCCCTATCCAACCCATCTGCAAGTCAGCATGTCTCAAATCTATTATGATGAGTTTGGTTCTCACTTATTTTCTCCCACTCCATCCTATCCCAATGATGATAAAAGTCTTTTTGATCATGAAGAATACTTTGAAAATATTAGCAAGTTGTCCCCAAGCACCTTCTAGCATCCAATCATTCCTCCAAACTATCCTATCATGCCTTCACACATATCCACTAGCACTCCCTTTCATGTCCTTGGTAAGGGAATTCCATTATATTATTCATCCATAGCTTCTTCCTATCATGGGCCTACATATCCTCCATATGCATCCTTCATACCTCCATCTCCTTCTATGATTGTACCCCAATCACCATCTTCCCATAGAAACACTTCACGCTACTTCCCTTATCCAAAACCTCCATCTCCTTATCCTCCAAAACATTTTCAAAGTCCAAATCCAAGTCTTCCAATCCATTACCCCAATCTTCCATCCTATCTCAACCCACCACCTTGCATTCAAACCCACATTGCCATAAATCCCCTCCCACAAGAGGAATGCATCCCTCAATCTGCTTCATATCCTATACCTTAATCCATCATCCCTACACCATCAGTTAGCCAAACCAGTTCACAAGCTTCCTCCAAACCTACCTATGTGAACTATCTAGTCATGTCATCCTCCAACACCTCATATGCACCAACATCCCCTCAAGAAAGTTCATAATCTTCCTCCCCACCTTCATGTGTGAATTATCCTAGCCCTCCATCTTCTACACATTCTAGTCCTTCACCTCAACCTCCATTAGGAAAGTCTCCAAGGAGTTTCACAAGGAAACCACCAAAAAATCCCTTTCCTAAAGTTTAAGAGTCATGTCATCTCAATCCTTCATGTGAAGCCATCATTGATGAGGCCCATCAACCTCTCCCATCTATTATCCTTCTTCCATATATCCCACTTATTGATCCTCTTCCATCTCCTAGCATCATTGAGTCATTCCCATGCATTGACTCCATCCACTCCCCATCCACATCTCCTCCTCCCAGCATTATCCAAATTACATCCAATGACCCTCATGAGTTCACATTTCTTCCTACCATCACAATTGAAAAATCTCCCACCCTTTCATCCATACCATCTGAAGAATTCACCCTTATTCCTACCATCACAATTACAGAATCTCCCAGCCTTCCATCCACTCCATCTGAAGAGTCCATCCATACATCCCCCATCACTCTATCCACACAAATCCTATCATGTCAAGCTCTTGTCCAAAATAATGTTGAAGTACCCATAGATTAAAATCAAGATCCAACCCCTTCACTTCCTCTGTTGCATGTTCTATTTCTTCCATCACCCCCAATCTGAGATCCTACAATCCCAATTCTTCCAATCCAAGATCCTATCATCCCAATTCCTCCATCTAAAGATTTTCTACCATCCTCCAATCCTAGTCAATATCCCATCATCCTATCCTCTACACTTGAGGATCCTCCAATCAAAACTATCTAGCTACCATCACTCTATCCTCTTGGTCCACTTACATTTGTCAAAGGTAGCCCAATTGAAGCAGAAGCAATAAGTTCCATGTCTTCCACTACAGAACCTAAAACTGGATGTTTATCATATTCCCCAAGTCATAAATATCCTTGTTTGGATAAAATACTCAAGAAATGGAATTATTAAGGTAAAGGCCTAGGCTCCCATGAACAAAAAAATCTAGAGCCCATCCAAGACAAGAAACATCCAAAAACATGTGGTATTGGTCACACATCCAAAGAAGGCACTTCCTCCAGAAATGTTGGTACAGCTAAAGCTAGATTCAAGCATCCTTTCAAACCCACCATTGCATCTCCCCATCATCCCTCTAAATAATACAATGCTATTACTCCTCCATCATTGTAGCCCAAGACAACCTATCACATTCCTCATTCATCCTCCACATTCTCCAAATCCATTTTGGGTCCCTATGTCCCAAAATCCTCCAACACATATCCTCTACATACCAAATCTATTGTGGGGCCTTACATCCCAAAATATCATCCCCCATCTTATCCTACTTAATCCTTCCCCCATCACAAAAATCCAATTCCTAGTCAGGATCAACAAAGCACGTTCCCACATATCCTATCTACCAATCTCCTTCCATCTCGCCATCCATATTTCCTCCATCCTGCATAGCTCATCATATTCCTTCCAATGCTTCTCACAATTTGGATTCCATATCAAATATGCATAAAGGGAAATATCCACAAAGATCTAAGGGTTGTCATGTCCAATCTAAACAACATGCTCAAGAAAAGAAAAATCCAATCAAACAATCTAAAGCATCCCTATGGCCAAAAAGGCCCAGCAAAGCACAAACAAAATCCACTGCATCCCAATGGCCACAAAGGCCCGGCAAAGAAAAAGAGAAATCCAATACATCTCAATGGCCACAAAGGCCCACTAAGAAAAAGAAAAGATGATGTAGATCCCAAAGAAAAAAGATGTAATGTGTCTAAAAATATCCATAATAGCATCCAAAGTTTCCAATCCAATAGCTACTCATTCCTCTCCTCCATCTCCTAAATCTATTTTGGGTCCTTGTATCCCAAGATCTCCTATCACAAATCCTCCATCACATCCATCTTCCATGTCCTATCCTCTTCATCCACCTTCCTCACAACATGTGCCAATGTTGGTCCTAAAAACATCCCCCTATCATGATCAATTCCCATCCTTCCATCCAAACACTTTCTACCACCTTATCTCCCATCTACCCCATCTCATCCATGCCTTTGCATAATATTCCCATCCTAATAAAGTTGTACCAACATCCAGACAAATCAAAAGGTCAGTGAAAAATTAGAAATTTAGATAAAGTCATCAACAAATCAGAATATCAGCGACAAATCGGAAAAAATTCAGCAACAAATTAGAAAATCCATAAAAATTGGAAAAATCAAGAGAAAAATATCAAAAAGAAAAGAAAAGAAAAGAGAAAAATATTCGTCCAATGGTGAAAACTTGGCAATTCAAGCACCTTGGACAAGTACCATGATGAAAACTTGGCAAATAGGCATCATGCATATTTCTCCCTCCAATTCCTCTCTACAATTGGGGGCCATTCCCTTCTATCACATCTTATCCAGCATCTCCTCCATCCAATTTATCTCTCACCTCCTTCATCTTCCTTTGGATCTTGATGACAAAAAAGAAACCACCAGGTGTACATACTTTTAGTCACCTTTCAACATCCATCTTCCTATCACATCTTTCAACCACCTATCCTCTATCCAATCCAACTATCCAAGCTTTTGTCCACCTTCCCCATCCTCTTGTTGGCATATCTTCCATCCAATTGTACCTACTATCAAATGCCTCTGAATGCACACACTATCCTAAGTAGAGGCACCTTATTCCTTGGTGACATATTCCTTGGAGACCCATCCAACTCCTTATCTTCCATCTTCCAATCCAAGTTTTCCTCCAAATTTTTTATACAATCTCACCAAGCATTCCTCTATCCAATCCTCAAGAAAATCCACCATCCAAATCCCCAAGCATTCCTCTATCCAATCCTCAAGAAAATCCACCATCCAATCTCCCCAAGCATTCCTCTATTTAATCCTCAAGAAAATCTTCCATCCAATCCCTCAACATTCCTCTATCCAAATCCCAATTAGTTCTTCCATCCAAATCCGAAACAATCCTCTATCCAAATCTCCTAGCATTCCTCTATCTAAATCCCTAAGCATTTCCTCTATCTTGCCATCACTTGGTATCTTCCCTTATAATTGGTATCTACATATAGGCTATCCCCTTGAAATCCAATGTCATTCATCCATATCCAACCATTACTAGAAATCCTCCAACATCTTCCACTCCTATCCATATCTTCTAGCTATCCAACATCCAAGATCAAGACAACTAATCCAATCACATCCTTAGTCTTGTTGCAAGTCTTGATCTCAATCCAATAATCATCATTGGGATGCATCCTTCCCAAATTTGTGTCATTTTAGGACACATCATCCATCATCAGCCTATCCACCATCAATCCATCTTGGCCTTCCAGCCCAACTAGGGCATCATCTTGCATATCTTTGTAGCTTTGGCTTCATCCCCATATTCCTTGTACATCCTATCCTAATTCTTGTACCCTAGCATTATTTTTGTCTCCACCTAAGCTCATTTGTACATATGTGTCTTTAGGTCCCATCCTTTGCATCAATCATCCCTTGAGTCTTCTTGACCTAATCCAGCTTAGCACTTCGGCAATCATCCCTTGGTCCTTTTGAGGTTCAAGAATCTTACCTATCTCTTGTCATAGGAATCCTTATTCGGTCATCCGCTTCTAGCCAATCCTTTGAGTTGCTCAATCCTTATCCTAAATCAGAATCAATCCTAGTGCTCCCCTTTGACATAAAATTTGTCTAGGGAATCTTGTACTTGTCTTTGTAGGCCTCATCATCTTGAGCAAGAGATTGGCCTACCTTAGCAAGAGATTGGCCTGCATTGGCAAGAATCCTATCTTTCGAAGATCATCAGTCTATCTTAGGTTGACAAATCCAATCCTATCCTTTGATCCTACATCAGGAAGCAGCAACTCATCCCCAACACTTCTCAATCTCACTCCAATCACACCAAGTTCATGAAGATGTATCCTTCCTCACGATCAGACCAAATCTTCCCACCATCGATCCAATCAATCATCCCCAATCATCCTACCTATGGAAAAAGGTGTGTGAGATACTTGTTATTTCATTTGGTCCTCTAGATCTTTTTTAGTCTTTTGAGCTTTTGTACATATCTCCTCATCCTTTGTACATATTTTTGCATCTTTTTGTACATATCATTGTCAGTGCTGCAGTAGCATTTGATCAAAAATCTTGTCTCACCTAGCCTTGTACTTCAACAACATCAATTGTTGACTATCCTTGATCATAGTGGTTATCCTTGATCCATCATTTTCCAGTGAACAACAACACTCATTCTCCCCATCAACATGCACAGATGTATGCTTCTATATTATCTGGCCTAAGCCTAATCATGGGTCTACACAGATGTATCCTTCTATTTTGTTTGACCTAAGCAATAAAACCGGGTCCATGATGATGTATCCTTTTCCATGTTTAGACCTAATCTCCCCCCATCAATCAACCATCAATCTCTATCCTTGGAAAAGGATGTCTTTTGGAGTTATCATTGCGACCTTGGATTTTGTCCTTTGGGTCTTGTTAATCTTTTACGGCTTCTCATTTCCTCTACTCAAAGTCACCATGATCCTTTATATCATGGTGTGTTGTGAATGAGGAAAATCTAGGGAAAGGTCTTTTGATCTTTTTCTTATGCCTGTGAGTTAGTCATGTGTTTGTGGTTTCTCCAGCATCATTTTAGCCATGCCTCCTCTGGGTTTCATGCATGATTCTGGGGCAACCCTTTGTGTGCTTGTCTTTTTTTTTAGTCCTATGCAACATTTGTGACAAGGCCTTGTTTTCTTTCGTAACCTTGGAAGGTCTCTATCATTGGTATATCAAACTAGATTGTGCTCTCAAAAATATCCAAAGCATGGAGCTCCCTAAATCCCCCATCTAACATCATATAGATTAATCTTGCATCTTTCATATAGTTGTATCCTACATCTCACCATCATATTGCATTCATGCATCTTTGCTCTTGGAAGTTTGTTATTTATCCTCCCTTCTTCCTTACTTCCCCTTCCTTTATGTTTCCTTTCGAGAAAATTTCATAAAGTTTCCTCTTTGCATTATTTTCTTGAGGGGGCATAACCCCTTATTCCTCTAAATCCTAGCCTGGGGCATATTATTTTCTTGTCTTTGACACCACGCCATGTGTGGCATCACATCAAAGAGGGGCAAAATGTAGACACCTAAAAATCCTTTAGAAAATAAAAGTATTTTTATTTTCTGAAAACCCCTGATGATATCATAATTTATTAATTTATTTATTTATTTATTTATTTGTATGCCATTAAATCCTCTTATTTTAATTAAACATATTTAATTAAAGAATCCCTCCCCAAATCATTTAAATCAATTTTGAGTATTTTCCCCTATTTATTAATTATTAATTAATAAATTGACCAAAAATCCTTTAAATAAATAAAATATTTATTTAAATCTTAAAACCTTGGAAATCTTCTCGAAATCCCTAACCTCTTCTAGAATTTCCTAATCTCACTCTAAACCTGATTAAAAGGTGATTCCTACATCTCTTAGCCTAACCCTTCAAACTTTGACTTTGGGTCAAAACCCTCATAAATGAGCCTTACACACTCATTAAATGCCTCTTACATCCTTATTAAGGCTTCTTAAAAGCCATAAATGAGACCCATGTCTCTTCTTCCACTCTTGTCCCCTTTGCACACTTCCCTAGTGTTGCTCACAAATGTGTGAGCAACCTTGACCAAGGTTAAACCTTACCATACCCCTAACTCAACCCCAAACTCTACCCCAAACCTTACCTCTGACCCTAACTCTCCTTCCTAACCCTAGCCCTTCCTTAAATCCTATAAATAGCCTCACTTCCAAGAGAAATCCATTAGCTTATTTTTATCTTTCATACAATGTTATAATGGTAAAATACATCTAGACTTAGCATAGCATTTAGCATAATTGATAGATTAACTCTATTTTGTGCTTTTATAAATCATCTTAGAATAGCTTTTAATGGATTAATCTTAGTTCATATTTCAAGATTTTCTAAATCATTTATGCATCATATCAAATCCTTCCTAAAAGGAATTAGGGACAAAGCTCCAAGTGCTTAGAGAGCACACCCACATCCATCATAATCAGAGAAAATCAAACAATGCTTGAATGCATTTGTTTTGGCTCAATCTGAGGTGGCTTGGTTTTTATGTTTATGTTTTTGAACTGATATAAATGCTTAGATTCATCTAACTTTTTCTTTTTTACACCTTTCAAAATAGATAATAGATAAACCATAGCTTACAGTTGTGACTTCTGAAAAACAAATGAGAGAAATCTCTAGCAATTATTGTACATGATTTATCTATACAAGAGATTAAAGAAGCATTGAAGGAGTACTCAAAGAGATTTCTTCTAAAGAGAAAATCATTAAAGATCATGGTCAGTGAACTAGAAGTAGTGCAAATGGAAATCGATGATATATGGAAAAAAAAAAATCATTCCTAACCAGTCAACCGAGACTGAGGCGAATCAAGGTAAGTCAGATCCTATTGACTTGATCCTAGAAAAAGATGAGTGATTATTGAGGATATCACTAAAAAGGATCCAACGAAAGAAATAAAACATGATGAAGATGTCATGGTCACCGACGACAAGGACACTGAAGAAATGAAAATTGATGATGTTGCTACTACAAAATTGATGGATGAAGATCTAGTTCTAGAACAAGTAGTTGATTTCTTGAGATTAATGAGGTTATCTCAGAAGTTACTAAAGCAATTCCCACTAATGAAGATGAGAAGTCCACTTGAACCTGGAGCTCATTGGATGGAGTGGATTATCTGCTCTTTTTAAGAAGAGCAAGAAATCTCACCATACATGTAAAGGAGATCGAACAAAAGGAAACTGAGGACAAAAAAGAGACCGAGACTACTAAAGGTTAGAATATTGAGTCAGTCACCTCTATTGAGACCACAAGATAGCAACAAAATGTAGACAAGAAAGAGCAAGAGGAGGAGAAAGAAGAGGAGAAGGAAGAAAAACATGAAGAAGAAGAAGAAAGAGAAGAAATAACTCAGGATACCACTACAACAACTACATATGATGCAATGAAGGCATCACATTCCCCAAAGTTTTCTACTGGAGAAAGTGTAAAAATAGAGAAGAAAAAGTCCAAGAAAAAAAATCAAAAATTGACTTAAGCCAATCGATAGTAATTTCAAAGGTAGATATCTCCTCACTAAGCCCTAAAGAGCTATCTGAATTTGGAGATCTACTTAAAATGAAAGTAGCCCAAGATAAAATGCTAGCTAAGAAATAAAAGATAGATGTGCTAGAGAGTGTTAAAGATATACTACAAGAAATTGTTCCTAATGCTAATATAAATGAAAAGGGTAGTCTACTAAGTCAATTGGAAGAGCTGGTAAAACAAGTGAAAGAACCTAGTACAGAGGCCACCGAGTATCTAATGGAAGTGCGCAGGAAGAACATGGCAAATAATATTATTGAAGATTTACTTCAATATGTTGTATTGGATAAAGTATCACTTTCTGAATTGGTTGTAGAATTAGAAAATGAGTTAAAAAATATTCTTTTATTATTTTAACAGATATGTTTAATTTCAAATTTCACTAAGGATATCAAAAAGAAAGATGAGTCTTTGAAAAAGAGCTGACTAAGCAGTTGATAAAGGTCACAACCAAGCCTGGAACATTTCAAGTCTATTATCAAAGGCTGAAAAACTTAATGGGAATGCAACATGAGCTAAGAAAAGAAGAGAATAAGATCAGAATAGAACTTATAGGGATGCAAGCAATTTTGATATGCCAAATAGAATCACTACATAAGCATATTCACAAGGCAAAATGATTCATGAATACCCCTAACATTAGTGATATGGATAGCATGATTAGATTAGCAGTAGACATTGGTGAGAAAATTTTGGTGTTGAAAATAATAAAGGAATCATGGGAGTCATCCTTGGAAGATGAAAAGAAGAGATATCAATATATTTTTTATAAGATTCCACCACCATATCCAAGTAAGTAATTTGTTTTTGGCATATTGGTCAAAAAAGGGGGATAGACGTATGTATAAGGGGGCTTATAATCATAAGGAGATATGTATATAGGAAGTATTGCCACAGGGGGAGTCATGGATAGTTATAAGGATTTATGAAGCTAAGGAGTTATAAGTTATACTGAGAGTTTATACATGATCAAATTTTGATTAAGGACACAAAATGTTGATTTCTTTAAAGTTTGATGCCAAACTAATACCAAAGGGGGAGATTGATACTCCTAAAGAGCTATTTTGTTAAAGTCATGTTGATTGTCAAATTTAGTCAGTGAATAAAGGAGTCATAGGAATCATTCCATAAAGCAATTAAGTCAGTATGTAAAGGAAAAGACATTTTCACTAAAGGGAAATGAGAGTCAGGCACTGAGCAAAGAAAAGCAGGCATCGAACAGTTATCGAGTCATAGTAGTTATCGAGTCGAAGAGAAAGATAATTACTAAGTTAAGTAAACATTTTACTGAGTAAGAATAAAATGGGTTACCAAGTAACACAGGTCAATATAATAGATTATGTTAGATACATTGAATCTAGACACTGAGCATAAAACATTTTACAAATTCTAAGAAGATTGTTTGGTAAAACATTGGAGATACAAAAAAATAATTGAACATGATTATGAGGTAAGATCCACAAATGTAAATTTAGTGGAATATATACATGTGAGATGTAACCAATGATAGCACCATTTAAGGAGAAGAATATAGAACTTTTCCACCACTTCTAGATCAACTATAAAATGATCAATGTATGAAGATTAGAAAAAAGAGACTTAGAGAGAGAGTACAGAGAGTAGGTGATGATTAGACATAATAGAATGTGATGAAGAGAAGAGAAGCTACCAAGTAATAGAATAGATAAAGAAGAATTTTGAATGTGAATTAGAGTTAAGGCTACCGAGTACAGATATTGAATTGTGATTAAAATGCAGAATGAAGTAATATGATATTGAGCATATTGAGTCTGACAAGCATTTGTTGATGCATCATTACAGACATTTTTAGTATTGGTTTATAGAGTAATCAGAATTGTAAAATCCCTTAATCAGGAAGGCCCTAATAGGCCTTAATTTGTAAATCCTTTAACATGGTACATCTCTTAGATTATAGTTGTAAAATCCTTTAGCAAGGTAGATTGAATAAGTCTTTGTACTCCTAGCAGGGTAAATACTCTTAACAGGGTAAGCTATCATAAGTAGCTAATTTTGTAGCTCTAACTAAGCAACACTTTTACTATAGTGGTGATGGATTGGGGGTACCATCCCCACCGTAGTTTTTCCCTATGACCAAAGGTTTCTGCGAGACCAAAAATCATGGTGTTATGAGTTATGTTTTATGTGTTGATTTATATATTTGTTAATATTTCATGCAAAGTTTATAATTTGATAAATGGTTAGAAAAGTTGATAAAAAAAATTTGGAGTACCAATTCACCCCTCCCCTCTCAATACTTAACTTTCCATTGTTAATCCAATAATTATTCTCAACCATGTCATAAAATATTGAATAACTAGAACTATAACAAGTTCCTCAAACTCCAGTAAGATATTCTAGGATAAGTAGACCACCCAAATGATATTCTCCTTCATTATATTATGTGTTATTGATTGATTCTAGTGAACTAGAAAGTTATGTAAAAGCAATGTAGGTTGAAACTAGGAAAAATGGGAGAAAGTAATGAAAGAGGATGTAATTCCCCACTAGGGAACCTAGGATAACTAACCTAAATATATTGCAAATTCTATCAAACAACATTTTTTTAAATGTTTACACAGTAAAATGAACACTAACATTAAAGTAATATAATACAATTAGTCCACATAAATTAATTTAACTCACTTACAGTCTATAATCCTTGAGGGTTCCTTACCATATAATTACTAAGTACAATAATCAAGTACCACAAACTAATAAAACTAAAACTACTAAGTACAATAATCAAGTACCACAAACTAATAAAACTAAAACTACTAAGTGCAATAATCAAGTACCACAAACTAATAACCATAATTATTCCATCTCACATTTAATTCCATGATTACAATGTTCATACAAAATCTCTACATCATACAAATACTCCATCTCAAGAAATAGTAAAATGTTACAAGTGAAACCACCAATGATACCAAATACAATAACATCCACTACACCTGTTGCATGGTATGTAACAATATCAAAATACAATACATTCCATGAGGTATTACAATCGATACAAGATATAATAATACAAGAATACATCATTAAAAGATGAGATCAAATCTCCAAAAGAAGAACAAAGGAAGATGTAACAACTACAAGGATCATCCAAGACCAATACTAGGATGTCATAATCTCAAATGGTAAAAAGGATCACTACCACCTAGCCTTGTGGAACCTAAGTGGTCCACTCCAACCGTACTAAGGAGATAAAATACCCCATTCAGATTAAAAAAAATTAAGGAATACAAAGTAGACCTAAAAAAGGGATCCTATAAAGATCTCTATCTCAAATAGGTAAACACACATGTATGAAACCTAAGATGAAATTAGGGAAGTGTCATCACATACATCGACCCCTTGGGATGATCTCACTTGACTCTAACCCCCAAGTGTGATCACACACAGAAAAATAAATCCTCTCATACAAACAAGGATAACCAATCATGCTAGACCTCAATGTCACCACTGGACAGGCAAGCATCTTCTCTCGCTCCCATCCTTAAGATACCTATTTTGAAATCTTCAAGCCAAACAAAGATTAGATTTTAACCTAACATGAAAACAATCCAAAACAAGGAAACTCTAAACTAAGCCACCTCAGATTGAGCTAAAACAGGTGCACCCAAGCACTGTTTGATTTACTCTTGCTTAAGGGGATGTGGGTGTGCTCTCTAAGCACTTGGAGCATACTCTAATGCATTCTAAGATAATTTGAGACTCATGAAAACTTCAAAAAGTGGCACAATATTGGGTAGAAAACCCAAAATTGCCCCTAAGGCTTCAAGAACTCAAAATAATGCTTTAATGGAGATTTGATGCTATATGCTATTCTAAATAAAGAAAGAAACTATGTTAATCCATTATTGCTAAGCTATGATGTGCTAAAAAGCTTGAAGAAAACAAAGAAATCTATCAATTAGTTGATTTTAAGCTATGATCTAACATGAAAATGGCATTATAAGATTACTATTACTTGAAAATAAAAGTGGATCGATTTGCTCTTAGAAATGAGAGTATTTATAGGCTTTTGGAAAGGTTTGGGTTAAGAGGATAGGTTAGAGTTTGGGGTAAGGTTAGAGTTGGAGTCCAGGGGATAAGGATGAAGACTTTCTAGAAGAGTCTAGGCTTTGGATGAGGATAAAGACTTTCTAAAAAAGTCTAGGCTTTCTAAAGATAAATATGGAATTTAGGAAATAAATAAAGTTTTATTTATCTCAAAGGCTTTAATGAGTTTGAAGCTCATTAGGGGTAGGGTTTGACTAGGAGTCAAAGGGATAAGGATGAAGACTTTCTAGAAGATTCTAGGCTTTGGATGAGGATAAAGACTTTCTAGAAAAGTCTAGGCTTTCTAAGGATAAATATGGAATTTAGGAAATAAATAAAGTTTTATTTATCTCAAAGGCTTTAATGAGTTTGAGGCTCATTACGGGTAGGGTTTGACTAGGAGTCAAAGGAGACTTAGATTAGCTTAGGGAAAGTAGGTAATTTCTCCTAAATGGGTTTAAGGAAGGATTAGGAAAGTTCTACAAGAGTCTAGAGTTTTCCTAGGGTAAATTAAGAATTGAGGATTAATATTTAATCTTAATTAAATATTCTTGAGTTGGGATTAGGATTAGGAAATGATGAGATTAGCCTTTAATTGAAATTAAACAAGGATTAGAAGATTCTGGAAGAGGTTAGTGGTCTTAAGAAAATTGGCCAAGTTGTGGGCAAAAAATAAATAAATTATTTATTTTGAGATTTTTGGTCAATTTATTAATTAAATAATGTTTAAATAGGGGAATAATGTTTAAATAAGATTTAAACATTTTTGGGAGGGATTCCTTAACTAAATATTTTTAATTAAGGTAAAGGGATTTAATGACATAAAAATAAATTAATTAATTAAATAATTAATTAATTAATAAATGATGATGTCATCAGAGATTTTTTAGAAAATAAAAATAATTTATTTTCTAAAGAATTTTTAGGTGTCTACATTTTTCCCCTCTTTGATGTGATGCCGCAAGTGGCATGGCATCAAAGACAAGAAAATAAGATGCCCAAGGCTAGAATTTAGAGGAATGAGGGGTTGTGCCCCCTCAAGAAAATAACGCAAGAAGTAAACGTTGTGGAATTTTCTCGAAAGGAAACAGAGAAAGAAGGACCTAGGAAGAAGGGGAGATAAATAACAAAACTTCCAAGAGAAAAGATGGGTGAATGCAAGATGAGATGGAATGCAAAATGCAGGATGCAGCTACATGACAGATGCAAGGGATTTGGGGAAGCTCCAAGTGTAAATGTGGAGAGCACAACCTAGTTTAATATAGCAATGCGAGAGACCTGCCAAGGATACTAGGATCATGAGGCCTTGTCACCAGTGTTGCATAGGAATGACGCTAAAAAGACACGCAGGGTTGCCCCAACATCATGCATGAACCCAAGAGGAAGCATGGTGGAAACTGTATACACCTAAAAATGGTCACCTAGACTATTAGCCCCTTGCTAGCATTTTTGCTAAAAATATCAATTGCTTGTTCTTGATCAAATCCTAGTTCTATCATTTATTCGATTATTTTCTATGGGCTAACCATCTTATCCTAAGTTTTTATTTATTTAAAAGGAATTCCCTCCCCTTTTAATAAATAAAAAGCCTCCACTTTTCCTCTTATCCTAAGTTGCACAAATAAAGCATTATTCTTATTTTATAAAAAGTGAAAAAGCACTTTTTGTCTCATATGGACACAAAAGTCAACTCTTATTTTTCCATTGGAGGATATGTGTGCACATGGATTGCTCCTCTTTCAAGCTCCACCGTTGATTAAATCTTTTTCCTCTTAATCTCCATGGTCCATTTCTCCTCATTTCTTATAAAAGAAGAGCTCTCTTCTTCATTCTAGAGCCCCAACTTTTTATGCTAACTTTATGCTACAAGATTTCTAGGTCACTTTGGAGCTTTTGAAGATTTGGAGCATTCTTAGCATCTACATCTCATTCTTTCATTCTTATCTTAGCTTCATATTTATGCTTTCTTAGATTAGCTTCATTTCTATGCTCTAGATTAGCTCACATAGATTAATTAGCTTGGGTTGTAACACTTGCATATTTCCTTTCATAGCTTAGCTTGCATTTCCATTTCTAGCATAGCATTGCATTGCATTTTCATTCTTGATTCTTGAGGATATTGGCATTCTTGCCCTTGTCTTCATTGAATCTCCCATTGCATGGTTTACTAGCAAGGTTATAGGCTAAATAGCTCTAGCTGAGAGCATTCTTAAAAACCCTTCCACTCCATGCCTAGGGAGCTATGGATCGATTTGTGAGGGCTCATTCTTGAGTTTCCTTGCATGTAATGATTCATAGAAGTGTGACACATTTATAGCACACATTTTTGGCACCCACCGTGGGGCAGAGTAGACTAGCTTTGTCCCTTCTTTTTCTGCATTTCTGTCATTTTTCATCAATTTTTCAGCAAGTTTTTAGCTTAATTTTTAGTCTCTATTTTTTTGTCTCAGACTATCATGCGATACTTTCCAGAAGTATCGCGTGATATACCTCTATATGCGCATGTGATACTTTGCCTGTCAGAAGTATCGCCTGGCTATAGTAGAGTATATCGCCTGGTCTCAGGCGAAGTATCGCTTGGTGTCGGGCAAAATATCGTGCAGACTGATAAGTATCACCCCAGTATAGTGCAAAGTATCATGCGATATTGTGTCTGTACCTAGTAGTGACCTATTTTTGAGTTATTTTATCCATCTTGCAAGTTTCAGGTTCTTAGCTATCGTTTTGAAATTTTCTAAAATTTTGAGCGTTTTCAAATCCGTGCCCTTTTTTTTTTTAAATTTTGCAAATGGTATCAAAAATTTAAGTGTGATATATCGTTGGAAAGGTCTTTCCGAGCCTAATCCAACCATGATAGTTACATTTTCAGATTTTATCATTTGATCAATTATTTTTGCACATTATCTAATTTTTCATGTACTAATCATTGTTAGATTTTGGATTTTGATTCTCCTAACTCTTGTTGGTCTAACAAGTTGTGGTTGTAGGTGCCTCTTGCTTGAGATATTTTGCCAAAATAATGCATGTCAAAGAGGGCTATTAATGGTTTTTGCAGGGCTGCCTTAAGCATAAAAACCAAATCAAGTGCTTGTTTAATTGCTTTCTTTATTGTGGCATATACTAGTTGTTTCATTTCATAGGCACTTAATACTTTATGAAAGGAATCTTGGGGTGGTAGGAGAAGTATGCTCTTCACCTTTAGGTGAATCAAAAAATCTTGACCCATCTTGAGGTTTTGGAAGCAAAGGGGTAATTGAATCTTTGCTTGGTGTGTTTGGGAGAGATTCTTGAGATAGGAGAGTATGCTCTTCACCCTTGTGGTGAACCAAAAACCTTGAACCTCAAGAATTAATCCACTCTTTGTTTAGCTTAAGATCCTTTAGCGGGCCTTCTCTTGAGCAATCAAGAGGAACGACCCAAGTGGGGACAACCTTGTTATCATTTTCCTTGGTGGCGAGTGATTCCAACTCACTATAATCTCAAGGCTATCGAGGACACAAAACCTTGGTAGACATAGTACTTATCTTCGCTTGATGTGAGTAACTTGTGGAATTGTGACCATGAGGAAAGCATTAAGAAAGAATGCTTAAGGTACTCTTGAGGCCGCGAGGTCCTAGTCCTTTATGAGGAGCAAGAGGGGTGCTATGAATGGAAACCCTTACTATGAACCATTAGATAGAGGCCACCCTATTTTAGCCGCTTAGCTTCTTGGTGCAAGGATTGATCCAAGTGGACTTACCCGGATCACCCCAAGACACTCACCATATGTGTTCCTTTGGTTGTGTTTTTGACACTTCCATGACAACACCAATATCTCTTGTGGGCAACCACTTGGTGTGAGGCAAGGGAGCATCAAGTTGTGGGCCACGTTGCTAAGTAATGAGCCTTGTCCTTCTAGGTAGTAATTTCTTGAATTGTCTTCGATTGTGCTATGCCTGTGTAAACGTCCTCAACATTCAAACAAATGGTAGCATTCATAAGGTTCTCTATTTTGATATCACACGTGCTTGTCTTGGCAAGGTTGCTTTTTCCCTTGTTTCAAGTGTTCTATGACATGTTTGATCCTATATTGTTTGCAAACCTATCTTTTATCTATTGTTACTACTTGTCAAACTGAGAAATTGCACTATCCAACCTTTGAACTTGATCAAAATGCTTTAAAACTGAGAATTTTATGTTCACTGGTCAAAAAGTCATATGAATCTGCAACAGTATCGCACGCCTTACTGAGAAATATCACGCGATAGTTCGCACCCTGCTATTTTATCACGCGCTTTGCTGAGGTATATCGCGCGATAGTTCGTGCCTTCTGGACTATCACCCCGCTAGCCTGGAGTCTATTGCCCAACCATACTGCAGTCTATCGCCTGGCTTAAGGTGAAGTATCACCCAAACTGAGAAGTATCACCCTGTCTGCCTGGAACGTATCGCCCAGAATCTTTTTGCTGTTCTGTCATTGCTGCAATTCAGAGTGGCTAAACTTGCACTTTAACCTATCGTAGAGTGTCTTTTTCTATTCTTACCTGAAACTGGTTTGTTACCTACATGCTTAGATTTGTTCTAGACTGAAACAAATGAGCTAAAACTATTGGGTTTGAGTTTAACGAATGCTACTCTTGATCACTTGTCGCATCACGGTTACCTCTCTAGCTACTTGCTTATTGAGCTTCTTGCTCGTTGCTCGGCTTTAGTCAATTGATTGATGTAAGTGCTTGAGCACTTTTGACGAGCCATCTCTCTATTGTTCTACTTTGACAAGTGATCTTTATTAGCTTTTCTTATCTCAAATCTAAGAAACTTTGTCTCATTCTATTAGTCAACCAACATCTCTTTTCATGCCGATTACAACTCGGTCTCAATTTGAGCAGGAGAGTCATCCTCTGTTCAATTATACACAGTTACCTTCTCCAACTAGACATTCAAAAGCACCCATTAGCAACAACAGTTCTAGTTCTAACCAATCTAAGAATTCTAAGGCTACACCGTGGTATAAAGGAGGTTTCCTCTTTTCCACATTCAAGACCCCCAAAAACACAGACAGTGTCTCACTCACTTTGACTGAACAAGAAAAGTTTCAACTCTTGCAAGAACACTTGAGCGTAAGGATAATCAAGCACGCTTAGACAAAGAACATAATCAACAAAGGATGGATGCTACTAGGTGCATGGCTTATAGAGGGACATTTCATGAGCAACCTAAGACTAGTAATCATGAGCATAGACCTCTTTTTAACAATGGCAACAATGACAACAACACGCCACCAAGATCTCCTCCAAGGCCAACTTTTGCTATGCCTTCTTCACCACCTAGACCTCCTCCCTCTCAACATGAGGTAGAGGCTAATGATGAGATTTCTAGTGAGGATCTTATGAGATGTGAACAAGATGTGGATTTCCAACGAATGATGCATAAGCTTTTAGAGCGTAATGGCGATCAATATTTTCAATATATGACTTCTAGAGGATACAAGCTTCCTCCCGGCTATGATGTTAGACAAATTGTCCAACAAAGAGTACCAACTGAATTGGAAGTCCTTCAAGAATAATTACGTCAGACAAATCAATGCCTTACCCAAATGGCTTTACAAAGAGAGCCTCCAAAGGTCTCTTTTGTAGAATCAATTTGTGCTCTTCCTTTTGATAAAGATCTATACATGGTCCCGTTTCCTAAGGATATTGAGGTTCCTAAATATGACAAGTATGATGGAAATGGTGACCCTCATGACCATGTGTGTCATTTTTATGCTCTTAGTATGGACTTTCTTCATGAAGACACATATCTCCTACGCTTATTCCCTCGAAGCTTAAGAGGCCAAGCTTTGGAATGGTTTGCGAAATTGACACCACCGCTTAATACTTTTGATGAGTTAGCTCAGCGATTTACCCAGTAGTACTCTTACAACATCCAACAACCTGTCACTGTGATAGATCTCGGTAATCTAAGACAACATCAAGGTGAGCCATTTGCAACTTACTTACAATGTTGGAGGTCATTGTATTCTCGATATCCTCATCAGCTACCCGAAAGAGAAAAGATTGACATTTTCATCAACACACTTGTGCCTGAGCTATTTTATGATCTAAGGAAGCAACTGTTCTCCTCCTTCCATGACATGGTTGAAAGTGCATATCAGATTAAGGATGTAGCTATAAGAAAAGGGGATATTGTTATTAATAAAGATGCTAAAGGAAATGGTAAAGACAAGAACAAACCTTGGAATAAGAACAAGTATGTTGTTAATGATGGGGTTGTTGATGCTCCTAAAGTTAAAGAGCCCACTTTCAATCTCTCCAACGCTATCTATGTAGCAAAACAACAAGAAGCTAGCAACACTCACAATGCTCCTAAACCTCAATATGCAGATAAGCCTAAGAAGTCATTTTGAAAGTGAGTCTATACCAAGTTGGCAGAACCTTACGATGTGATCCTTAAGACTTTGGTTGACAATGGATATCTTACGCTTCCTGATAAACCTGGTAACTAGGGTCTGATAAATAAGCCTGATTGGTGGAGAGAGGATCATTACTGCCATTATCACAGAAACAAGGGACATCCAATAGACAATTGTTTTAGGCTTAAGGATGATATTCAGGATCTTATTGAGAACGGCACAATCTCCACTGATGGCTTAACTAAAAATTCTGATCACATAGCTTTCAAAGATCCTCTACCTAAGCATGATAAGGGGGAAACCTCTCAAACACATAAGAAGAATCATGATGCAAAGATCAATTACACGTATCCTTCTAATACACTTGTGATTAACATGGTAGAGCCCATTGAGAGTGTTCTAATGATGAGGTCTCAAGATGATAATAACACCAATCATGGTAAGCCAAAGTTAGTCTTGCAAACACATGGTACTTCATCTTCCTGAAGTGAGACACTGAATGCTGTTACTAGGGGGCAAGCCAAGATTGTCCTTAAAACTGTGCAAGATCCCAAGCAAGCTTTTCCTTCCAAACAAGTGGCTCCTTTAGCCACCCCTAGCTATGATCTTGTCCAACATTTGCAAAAGACACCAGCACAGATATCTATCCTTGAGTTGCTTCGGTTATCCTCTTCGCATAGAGAGATTCTTGATGAGGCTTTATGTACAACATGTGTTCCCAATGACATTGATCTAGATCAATTTCAGGCTATGGTCAACCACATTTCATCTCCGCTATCTCTCTCCTTTTCTGCAAAAGATGACATATCTATTGCTCACCCACATAATCTAGCTTTACACATTGAAGTTCTAGTCTACAATACCCGAGTCTGCCGAGTCCTGTTAGACAATGGTGCAGGGTTAAATATTATTTCTTTCAATGTCATACAACAATTGGGTTTGTCAGAATTGGTTGTGGACTCCAAGAAGAAGATTACTATAAAAGCTTATGATGAAGTGGAAAGCTCTTCCAAAGGTCTTGTCACACTGCCTGTCTGAGTGGGCCCTGTCACGAAAGATATTAGCTTCCAAGTATTGGACATCCCACTCGCATATAACATTCTTTTGGGTCATCCTTGGATCCATGACATGCAGGCTGTTCCTTCCACTTATCATCAGTGCATCAAATTTCCATACAATGGCACTGAAATTGTGATTCTTGGAGACCATACTATTGCTATTAATGCTCTTGCTAAAACTAAAAAATTTGTTCCTCACAATGAACCTACTGTTGATCCTAGTACGTCTCTAGTTGCTACTGAGAAATTGCTTAAGATGATGAGCCTTGGTATGGGTGAATATACACTGGATTCCTTTGCTTCTATACCTATTTCTCCTAGTTCATATGGGAAACCTTCTGATAACATGAAGCCTTCCACTTCTGCTATGGTGATCTTTGATACTTTTATTCCTTCATCCATTTCTTTAGAAGCAGACAGAGAAGAACAAGCTATTCAAGAGTGGATCTATAAAGAGGATTCTAGAAATACTCCCATACTCAGTAATCCAAACACAGATATAGATGAGTCACCACTACACACTATGGTTCAAATGGGAGATGATCTTCCTTCTACTTCACTCCTTTGGGGAGAAGAATGTATATCTACTGATGATATGGCTGAGGCCTCTATGTCTAGAACCTATGTGCCTAAAGAATCATTGCACTATGATAGACAATGTCGCAACATTGCACGACTGCTACAAAGAGGTGATCTCTCACATAATGACATGAGTATCTCTACTTCTCATCATCTTAAGCCTCTTCCAGAAGATCCTCCCATGATAGATATGGATGTTGATGTGGTTCATACCTCTCATAACCCACCTAACGTGGTTGATGGGTCTTGTGTGGGGTTTGATGAGTTTGTTCCTCATATTGCCTTAGTGGACCACGCTAGTTCTTCTATGACAAGTCTAGATCTAGCTACTTTTGGAGCTTACTCTATAGGCTCAACCTCTTGTGTCACCAGAGATGACATCCCTCGCATAAATGCTATTGAACCGGTCACTTCATTTCATCTTGCATCAACACCTATTACTTCTTCCACCAGCGAACTAGCCCCAAAAAAGATTAAATCAACAATCAAGTATCACAGTCATCATGTCAAAAGAAAGGAGCAATGGTCAGATGGTGAAAACCACATTGTGGCAGTATCTGCACCTAAGAAAAGTAAAAATAAAAATCTGCTCAAAAATAATGATTCTCAAATAAAAGATGACAAGCTGATTCTCTACAAAAAAATGGTGCACTACTTCAAGCATGATCTCATATTTGTTATACTTCAGCCTATTCCTAGAGCTAAGAACAAAGTTGGTAATGCCTTGGTTACTTCAACATCCATCTTACAAATGAAAAAGCATAAATTTCACTTCAAGTTCCTGGTGGATGAATTACGCTATCCTGCTCACAAATCTTACAATCCTACCATCTTTTCATATCTTCCACCTCATATTCCTCTTGCAAATCCACCACGCCATTCCTTCCACCATCCCTTACACTTTGCCTTTGTCTTTGGTGACTTGTATAGGAAGGGTCTAGATGGAACTCTCCTTAAGTGTCTAGAAATAGAGGAGTCAGAAAATGTGCTAGCTGAAATCCACGATGGCATATGTGGATCACATTCTAATGATCCTCCACTAGCTCAGACATTGCTTAGGGCTGGTTATTATTGGTCGAACTGGTTGAGACCTCCTATTGTCATAGTTGTAGTATTTGGGCCTGGGGCCTATCAATTCTCTACATCAGTGGAAGCAGATTCTTGATGCCCGTTTTTGTCTAGGGCATTCTTTGTACATATTTATTGATCCTGAAAAAAACTCCAAAAAAATTCATATATGATACTAAAAAAATCCTAAAAAGCATAAAAAGTACTGAAAAAATGAGCATCCTAGTGAAAACCTAGCAATAGGCGCTTTGATGTCTCACCAAAAAAATCAAAAAAAAAAAAAATTTAAAAAAAAAAATAGAAAAAGTGCCTTGGTGAAAACCTGGAAACAGGCGCCTTGGTAGCAAAAATACAAAAAAAATTATAAAAAAGTCTTGAAAAAATTGCAATAAATCTATCAAGTGGTGAAAACCTAGAAATAGGCACTACTTGAGACCCTCTGCACCTATGTCTATCAGTCTTGCATGGTGCTCATTCGCTCCACTTCTCGCTTTGCCTCTCCTAGCCTGGAATTGACTCTTATCTTAGTCTAGGGGGCATACGTTGTTTTAAGCTTATCTTGGGTCTCTTTGTGCATCTAGGTTTCTTAGGCACCTCGCAAATGGTGTTTTTCAACACCACCCCAACTGTGTTTTTAACACTACCCTAGTATCAAGTGTTTCTTAACACTTATCAGATATCCTTCCTATCATCTTGGATGATGCAATATTTCTCATTGGCAGATGTGATACTCAAAGCTTGACTCTATGACCTACACACACGCACTTGACTTGCTGAGATTTGTTTGACTTTATTTCTTTGTGTGTTGTCTATGATGATTTCTTTGCTGAGTGTTCTCCCCCTATGATCATTTTCGATGATGCATAGCTAGAAGACTGAGGGAGTGAGAACATGTTTTATTGCTTTTTCTGCTTGTGGGTATATTTTGTTGGTCCTAACTATCATGAGCATTTATGCTAGTCTTACTTGACTCTTTGGACCTACAAAGTATTATCCTTGACTATTTTGCAAGTGCATGCTTCTAGTTATCCTGACTTTCATGTGTCTTGATACAAGCATAATCTCGCCATATCAAAATTTAGGTGATCTCACTGAACTAGTCATCTTCACCTGCATGTCTTTGATGCCTAGGTGGGATTTCCACATTTCTATCTGATATAGATCATATTTAGATCCACATAGTTATGCTAGTGTATATTGTATGATCTTGCGACACTACCAATAATGCTCAATGATGAATATTAGATGTCTATTGGCTTTGTAACCTTGCAAGTAAACTACTTTTCATGGAGCTTGCATTCTTAAGTTCATGTTATTTAGTTTTGCATCTTGCATATGGAGAGAGCTCTCCTTTTCATCTTACATGGACTTGTTAATCAACTGCGCTCACCTTTCGCTTCTTCCTAATCATGTCTTTCGCTTCTTGTCTTTCATATCACATCATTTTCCTTTCATTTCAAAATCAAAACCAAAATCTAAGTTCCCCTTGATTATTCTCATCGCCTTTCTCCTTCTTTCATGCAGTTGGCTAACCTTTTGAGGCCTGATCCTTCGATCTTCATTGGGGCATTCTTCACCTCTTCATCCCCATCTCTTTCAAACTTCTAGTCTTTCATTCACTTTCAAATCCCAAGTTCAAATTCTTCCCCTCCATGGTGTTTTCAGGTTGAGGGACCACTTGGTTCATGCCCCGGGTCCCATGTGTGGGGCATATCTTCACTACTTGATGGTTATTCTATTATCTTTCTTCGATTATGATTTCTAGTGATTTGATCATATTGCTCTTGCTTCTGCTTTCCCTCTACCTGGATTTCGCTTTCGATCCTGAGGGGGCAGACACATCATATCTTATTGGCTATCTCTTTCCTAAGTGTTCAGTACTATCACTACCAGGATGATCATGCAGGATTTGAAATCTCTCTGCACTTCATTCTTTGGAGTCAGATCACTATCTGCTTGCCTTCTTGGCTATCTGCTTGCCTTCTTGGCTGATCTGAGTTGCTTTGTGATCCCAAATCGATCTCACATTCAACTTCATTCTTTGACTGCATGTGTTCCCAGATCGATCACACATTAGTCAAAGAGGGGCAAATGTATACACCTAAAAATGGTCACCTAGACTATTAGCCCCTTGCTAGCATTTTTGCTAAAAACATCAATTGCTTGTTCTTGATCAAATCCTAGTTCTATCATTTATTCAATTATTTTCTATGGGCTAACCATCTTATCCTAAGTTTTTATTTATTTAAAAGGAATTCCCTCCCTTTTTAATAAATAAAAAGCCCCCACTTTTCCTCTTATCCTAAGTTGCACAAATAAAGCATTATTCTTATTTTATAAAAAGTGAAAAAGCACTTTTTATCTCATATGGACACAAAAGTCAACTCTTATTTTCCCATTGGAGGATATGTGTGCACATGGATTGCTCCTCTTTCAAGCTCCACCATTGATTAAATCTTTTGCCTCTTAATCTCCATGGTCCATTTCTCCTCATTTCCTATAAAAGAAGAGCTCTCTTCTTCATTCTAGAGCCCCAACTTTTTATGCTAACTTTATGCTACAGGATTTCTAGGTCACTTTGGAGCTTTTGAAGATTTGGAGCATTCTTAGCATCTACATCTCATTCTTTCATTCTTAGCTTAGCTTCATATTTATGCTTTCTTAGATTAGCTTCATTTCTATGCTCTAGATTAGCTCACATAGATTAATTAGCTTGGGTTGTAACACTTGCATATTTCCTTTCATAGCTTAGCTTGCATTTCCATTTCTAGCATAGCATTGCATTGCATTTTCATTCTTGATTCTTGAGGATATTGGCATTCTTTCCCTTGTCTTCATTGAATCTCCCATTGCATGGTTTACTAGCAAGGTTATAGGCTAAATAGCTCTAGCTGAGAGCATTCTTAAAAACCCTTCCACTCCATGCCTAGGGAGCTATGGATCAATTTGTGAGGGCTCATTCTTGAGTTTCCTTGCATGTAATGATCCATAGAAGTGTGACACATTTATAGCACATACAAATGATACTGAAGAAACCACAAACACATGACTAACTCACAGGCAGAAGCAAAAGATCAAAAGACCTTGCCCTAGATTATCCTCATTCACAGCGCACCATGATATAAAGGATCGTGGTGACTTTGAGTAGAGAACAACGAGAAGCTGTAAAAGATTAACAAGACCCAAAGGACAAAAGTCCAAGGTCAAAATGATAACTCCAAAAGACAACCTTTTCCAAGGAGAGAGATTTGATTTGATTGATGGCAGGAAGATTAGTCTGAACATGTGGAAGGATACATCGACATGGACCTGGTGTGCTTGTTGGAAGATTGGGTCAGACAGGAAGGATAAAACTAAGGGGACCCGCTGATTGATGGGAGAATGAGTGTTGTTGTTCGCTGGCAAATGATGCAGTCAAAGAATAATCATAGTGATCAAGAATAGTCAACAATTGATGTGGCTGAAGTGCAAGGCTGGGTAGGACAAAGTGTTCTGATCAAAGGCTACTACAGGACTGACAAGGACTATGTACAACAAGACACGAGGATATGTACAATGGATGGGAAAAAAGATACAATGGATATGTACAGAAGCTCAGGATTGGGGATAGGAAGATCTCACTATACAGGATATACAAGAAGGATCATGCTATATAGGATATGGGACAAGATATGTGCAAGATATGTGCAAGATAGGTTACAAGATATGGTACAAGTGGGATTGTGGATTTGCGTGAGGATCATGAAAAAGAGGAATGCTGGGGGATGGTGGATGGGGATGGGGATGGTAGAAAAAGGATTGAGATGTTGGGATGGGGGGATGGGAGTTTGATAGATAATCACTCGGTCCACTATGTATGGTGTCTGTTTGCTAGGTTTTCACCAACATACTTGTCCAAGGCGCTTGAATTGCCAAGTTTTCACCATTGGACGATGATTTTTCTTTTTCTTTTTCTTTTTTTTCTCTTTTTGTATTTTTTTTCTTTTTTTAATTTTTTATGGATTTTCTGAATATGTAGGATCTGGTTCAGGCATAGAACCTCTTCAGATGTATGATGTTTATTGGATCATTCAAAGGCTCACCTTCTGGTGTAGATAGCTAATAAGCTCCAGAGCCGAAGCATGCTATGACAATATAGGGGCCCAGCCAAGTAGGCTCAAACTTGCCTTTCTTTTCTCTATTTGCTTGGACTTTCTAATTTTCTTTGAGGACCATGTCACCGACCTGGAACTGTCTAGGATGAACCTTCTTGTTATAACTCTTTTTGAGTCAATTTTGGTATGCAACCAGGTGATCATATGCTTGCTATCTTTTTTCATCTAACAGATCTAGTTGTGTGAGATGGGCCACACGATAGTCTTCATCAGTGGTGTAGTTCTTCATGGAGACTCGCAATGATGGGAGCTCAACCTCGATCGATAAAATAGCTTCAGCACCATATACAAGGGAATATGGGGTGGTGCCTATGGGAGTGCGATAAGAAGTAGGGTAGGCCCAAAGGGCGGGATTGATTTGGAGGTGCCAGTCACGACCAGAATCATTGACAACCTTCTTGAGGATTTTCAAGATAGTTTTATTGGTTGCCTCAACTTGGCCATTTCCTTGAGGGAAATATGGATTGGAGAAATGGTGATGGATGTGGAGTCCAGCACACAGATCATCCACATGCTGGTTTTCAAAAGGTGTGCCATAGTCAGTGAAGATGGTAGATGGTATGCCAAAGTGACAAATGATGTGGTAAAGGATGAACTTGGATATTTGGATACCAGTAGTTAGGGTGAGCGAAATCGCTTCAACCCATTTGGTGAAGTACTCTGTGGTAGTTATTATGTACTTGTGTCCATCTGAGGAAAGGGGGGTGATTAAGTCAACAAGGTCAAAGCCCCAACATGAAAATAGCCAAGGTGGCGCAATGGGCTGCAAATCTTGTGCTGGTGCATGAATCAAATTGGCATGCTGCTGACATGGTAAACATTTTCTAACAAACTTGCAAGCATCATGTTCCATGGTGGGCCAATAATACCCAACTCGAAGCAACTGCTTAGCTAGAACCATGCCACTCGTGTGGGTATTGCAAATTCCAGCGTGGACCTCTTGTAAAGCTAGGATAGCCTCATTTGAATCTAAACACCTAGAGAGGATATTGTGATACCCTCGATGATAAATGGTGTTGGCTACAAGAGTGTAGCGGTAAGCTCTACGAATAAGGTTTTGGCATTGGTTATTGGTGAGATGGGAAGATATGATACCATTCTTTAGATATGCATGGATGTCGTGGTACCACAAGGACTGGGGACCAACCAAGACACACACCATTTCTGCATCGGCGTTCTCATAAGCTGGTGTATGTAGCTACTCAACTAGGAATTCATACTATGATGCATCACATGGGATTTCTAACAAGGACCCAATAGTTGCCATTGCGTCTGTTGCTTTGTTCTGAAGTTTGGGTATCTATGTGAATTGTAGATTCAAGAAATGCTCTTTCAATCTATCCATGAGTTCTTTGTAAGGTAGCAGCTTGTCATCCTTTGTTTGATATTCATCTAGGACTTGCTTGATAATCAACTGTGAATCACCGAACACTTGCAGTTCTGTGATATTCCATTGAATGGCTATTTTGAGACCTAAGATGAGTGCCTCATATTTTGCAATGTTGTTGGTACATGAAAATCTCAATTTGAATGACTTTGGGATGTAGTCACCTTGAGGTGTGACGAATAGGATTCCTACCCCTGATCCATGTGATGTGTAGGAGCCATCAAAGTATAGTTTCCACATGGGCTGCTCTTCGATCATACATAAGTGTTCATTAGGGAATTCCATGATTAGTGGATAAGCATCCACTAGTGGTGCTTCTACTAACTGATCAGCAATGACTTTCCCTTTGATTGCTTTCCAATCTATGTACTGGATGTCAAACTCACTGAGTATCATGACCCATTTTGCCATACGGCCTGTGAGAGTTGTCTTTGATAGTAGATATTTGAGGGGGTCCACCTTTGAAATGAGCTTGATTGTGTGACTGAGCATATAATGTCTAAGCTTTTGAGTGGCAAAGACCACTGCAATGCATGCTTTTTCCATGGGTGAGTAATTAAGCTCATAGCTGACAAGAGTTTGACTAATGTAGTAGATGGCTCTCTCTTTGTTTTCATCATCATGCTGAGCTAGGAGTGCCCCCAATGTTGTAGTGGTTTCTGAGATGTAGAGTATGAGAGGGCATCCTAGAATTGGTGGTACTAAGATTGGAGAATTGGCTAGATACTCCTTGAGCTTATCAAAGCTTCTCTAACATATGGGATCACATTTGAAGCTTGTGTCTTTGCATAAAAGATGCATGAAAGGTTGGCACTTGTCTGCCAGTTGAGAAATGAACCGACATATTGATTGAAGCTTTCCTTGTAGGCTTCTGAGCTATCTGAGTGTTCTTGGGGGAGGCATTTCTATTATTGCTTTGACCTTTTTAGGGTCAATCTCTATGCCTTGTCGTGATACTATGAAACCTAGGAGCTTTCTAGATGTAACACCAAAGACACATTTCTTTGGATTGAGCCGTAACCCATAGTGCTACAAGTGATCAAACACACTCTCAAGAATGTCAAGGTGTTCATGGTGTGTCTTTGATTTTGCAAGAATATCATCCACATAGTCCTCTAGGATCTTGTGGATCATGTCATGGAAGATTGTTGTCATCGCTCTCTGATATGTGGCTCCTGCATTCTTTAGACCAAACGGCATCATGTTATAGTAAAAGGTACCCCATGGAGTGGTGAATGTTGTTTTGTGTTGGTCTTCTACTGCTATATGAATCTGATTGTATCCAAAGAAACCATCCATTAGTGACAACATTTCATGGCCCGCTGTAAGATCTACCATCATGTCTATGTTAGGTAGCGGGAAGTCATCTTTAGGACATGCCTTGTTCAAGTCCCTAAAATCTATGCATATTCTGATGTCGCCTGAAGGCTTTGTGATAGGCACCATGTTGGAGATCCAATCTGAGTAATCTATAGCTCTAATAATCTTTGCATCCAGGAGCTTTTCTAGTTCTGATTTGACCAATAGAGCTACTTTGGGATGCATTTTGCATAGCTTCTTCTTTACTAGCTTAACATTGGGGTCTATGGCTAGATGATAAACAACAAGTTTAGGATCAAGTCCAGGCATTTGTGCATATGACCATGCAAAGTTTGTAGTAGCTTCTTGAAGGAGCGCAGTGAAAGCCATTTCTTCACCTTCTGTCATGTTGGCTACAATGTAGGTGATCCTCAGACATTCCTTTGTACCTAAGTTGACTGGCTTGGTTTCTTCTATGATGATAGGTGACTGCTCAGGTTTGTAATCTTGGATGGGAGGAAGAGGCAATTCTTCATCTTCTAGCGCTTGAATTGCCAAGTTTTCACTAGAAGATACGCTCTTTATTTTTACTTTTTTGGAATCAGAATGTGCCCCGAAAGGGTTTTCACATAAGGACTCATGTTTTACTCTTTCTATTTCTCTTTTGCAGCTAAAGCTTGCCTCCTCTCCAAAGTATCCTTCTGGGTCAAGCTTGTAGATGTGAGCTGACTCTGAATCCTGAACTAAGTGTGGGCCTGATGCCCCCATGAATTCTAGGAGTGCTTCCATGCTTTGGAACTCATCGATGTGTGCAATGCTTGGTTGGTCCCAGTCTATGAGTTGAGGGTGAATGAGGGGAAGTTCTATGAGATTGATGGCAAGTTGTTGGAGGAAAAAAGTCCTCAGGAGGGTATCATCGTCAAAGATATCATCGTAGGATCTGATTTCTTTCTCTTTAGGGATGTCTTCGATCTCTACAAGGTCATCCTGGCTATTCAAGAGGGGAACGCTAATCATGTTGGTGCCCCCAGTTGTGGTATTGGGCCCTTGTATATGTAGGTGAGGTGTATTAAAGCCAAGACCCTGATGTTGTGGGTTTTTGGATGCTGTAATTGGGTCTTTGCTTCCACCTTCTTGTGGTCCTAGACCACCACCTTGGTAGTTCCATTGCTCAGTAGTGTACTTGTGCGATTGTGGGTATTTATCTTTGAAGTAGCCAAGGAGTTGAGTGTCAGGTGGTGGGGGATCTTTGTACAACCACCTATTAATGTCAGGATCCATTTCTTGACTGTTTAATGTGCCATGGGATTCAAAAGTCATAGGTCCCATTCTCTTGATTTCATGATGATCTTCAATAGGCTTGCTTTGGTGACTCGGGTGCCCTTGAGTATGTGGATCAAGCAAGAGGGCCCCTACGGCAAATGCATCATGTAGGCTATATTCACCACAACCGTGGTTATTGATCTTGATGGAAGAGAGGGTGGAGGTGAGAATGGTTTCTAGATCGCAATGGGATCAGGATGAGCTAGCAATAGAAGTACCAATGTCAGTTCCAAGACAATGAGTGGAGTGAGGGAATGATGCTTCCATCGCACGATAGTATGCAAAGGGTTGGGGGTCAGCATGGATGGTAACCTCAGTGCCTTGATGCAGAAATTTGATGCACTGATGGTAAGTAGATGGTACAGCCTTGATGGAATGTATCCATGGTTGGCCTAGGAGGATATTAAATGGTAGGTCAAGATCAACAACATGGCAAATAGTATCTTGTGTTGCTGGGCCCAGCTGAATGGGAAAAGTAATAGTACCTTCAAAGGTACACTCCAAGTTGTCATAGGCTTTGATAGTGATTACTTCATGTGCTATATCAGCTTGTGTGAACCTAATCTATTGAATGAATTTCAAAGTACAAAAGTTCAGGGCTGAGCCATTATCTATTAAGACCCGTTTGATGGCAAAGTCTCTGACCATGACGGCAATGTGGAGAGGGAGAGTATGGTTAGGTGCAACATCTGGCATGTTAGATGTTTTGAAGGATAAAGCATAGGCTACAGATAAATGTCCCACAAGGGTCACAAACTAGGTGGTGTTAATGTTTGTGGGGACATGTCCTTCTTTGAGAGCTTGGTCAAGGATCTCCTGATGGAGAGGTGAAGTGTGGAGAAGGTCCAAGATGGATATTTGGGCTGGTGTATTCCCAAGATGTTCTATGAGGTCATACTATGCATTGTGTGCATTGTGTATTGGCCTTGGATGGGCACCAGCAACAATGATCTGACCTCTACAGGTAGTAATAGCACATTGACGATCCACTCCTCTGACATGGATGGTATTGACTGTGGGCTCAACTTGGGTTATACATCCAACAAATTTATCATAATTGATGTAGGCAGTAGTGTGATCTTCTTGCTTGCCTTTACCATGATTCTGGGGATGATTGGTATTAGCTTGGTTCTTCCCAGCATTATGTTGTGGGAACACATTCTGATAGATTTTTAAGTTGGCATTTGGCGAGGCTTGAGCGGGTGCATCTACTTGAATTTCTTTTTGGTCAATGAGATCTTGGATATAGTTTTTGAGTCTCATACACTTCAACATAGTGTGTCCTTTGACATGATGAAAATTATAGTATTTGTGATCTTTGTACCAATCAGGCTTGGGAGTGGTATCATCAACTGGCTGGATTGGTGGAAATGTGATCAAGTTGGCCTTGGCCATTCAGTGAAAGATAACATCCAGAGGTTCACCCAATGGTGTGAAGGTCTTCCTTGGATTATTCTGAGCTCTGGGCTTGTGTTTTTTGGGAGCAACATTAACAGCATTGACCTGACTGTTTGGATTACCTTGATAAACTTGATGGGCTTGCTACTGATAATTCTATTGTTTATTCTGAGAATGATATTGTTGTGTGGGTTGCTAATGGTCTTGAGGAGGTTGCTGATAGATGGGTGCTTGTTGTTGTTAGTATGCGGGAGTTGACAGAGGACTAGCCACAACAAATTGGACATGCTTGGTATTAGTGGCTCCATCAGTAACAACATTCTTGTTATGATTCCAGTAACGAGATTTATCATTGCTGGGTTTTTGGGCATCATTTTTGAAGTGTCGGATTGTGCCTTCATCTAGGAGGGCCTTTTCAATACCTATCCCCTTGCTCTTGATATCTTGATAGGTTTGGAGACAATTCATCCTCATGAAGTGGGATAGCTTAGGATGTAGATTATCAATAAAGATTTTGGTCAAATGCTTTTCAGGTGGCTGGTATGATAACCTGGTGGTAAGGTTTTGCCATTGTTGCAAGTATTCTGCTAGGCTTTCTCCTTCTTTCTATTTTGAGTTGTAGAGATCTAGCAAGGTCAACTCATTCTCAACATTGTGGGCATAGTGGGTAATGAACTTCTCAAAAAGTTCGGCAAAGGTTGTGATAGTCGCACATGGTATTTTGTAGAACCACTCAACAGCGGTTCCTCCCAAGCTTTTGGGGAATAAGCGTAAGAGATAGTTATCACTGTAAGCCACTTCTTGGCATGCCATATAGAATTCTTTAATATGATTGACTGGATATCCTTTCCCCTGATATTTATTAAACTTAGGTGTCTCAAAGTGCTTAGGGAAAGGTATAGCAGCAATGGATCGGTCAAATGGATAAGGACACACCTCCTCAAACTTGTAAGTTTTGTTATCAGTACCAGATTGAAGCTCTTTAAGAGCGTTCTTCATGGCTTCCCACTCAGCATTGATTGGTGTTTGAGTGGGTACTCCCATTTGAGGTGGGTATTATGGAGTGGGATACAGAGATGGCCCAGCGGGATAGGTAGATTGGAGTGGATTTTGGAGTGATGTTTGCTGGGGAGGATACTGCTGATGTGGCATAGGGGGATATTGTGGGGATGGATATGAAACTACTTGCTGGTGTTGTGGGATGACTGGGACTTGCTGTTGTGACTGATAGGAGGAAACTTGTTGCTATTGGGGGATGATGGGGGTTTGTTGCTATGACTGAAAATATGGTTGTTGTGGGGATGACTGGTGGAAAGGTGTAGTTTGTTGATACGATGGTCCTTGCTGAACTTGGCTCTTTGGTTGACCGATATAGGTCAGGTGCATTCCCATATTGCTTAAGGGTGGAACTGATGTAGGGAAGCCTGAAGAAAAGGATGGCTAGGAAAAATAACTTGCGAAATGGGATGAACTTTGCTACTAAGGTGGAGGAACTTGTTGAAAAGCACTGGGTGTTGGGAATGGATAGCTTGTGAAGGATGAAGTTGGTGGAGGCTGAGATGGTTGTTGTCGTGCTACTTGTGAGAAGGTGGCTTGTTGGTTTGCAAACATGGATGTAGGAGAGTGAGTTGGTATTCCAAAGGCTTTCATGTCTTCTTGAGTGAGACCCCATCGAGGACTAG
Source organism: Chamaecyparis obtusa (assembly GCA_027943335.1). NCBI lineage: Eukaryota > Viridiplantae > Streptophyta > Pinopsida > Cupressales > Cupressaceae > Chamaecyparis > Chamaecyparis obtusa. The sequence continues at coordinate 61,634 of BSBK01001216.1, read as the reverse complement.
TGTGAGGTGGGATTTGTGTTGCAATGGATGTCGAGAAGGTAGATGTGATGGGAGTTGGGGGCATGAATGGTGGATTTGAAAAACCCATGGAAGGCATTCCTATGGTGAAGGCATTTTGCTAGGCTTGTGCCTGGGTAGATGTTTGTTGGGGGGGAAATGAAGAGAACATTTGTGTTCCCCATGAAAAGGGTGATGTTGATGTGGAAGCTTGCTAGGTATGAAAGGGGAGCGGTTGTGCTGCCCCAGGAATAGATGACTCTGATGTGGAGGCTTGTTGGGAGAAAGAGGGAAACGATTGTGTTGACCTTGGAAAAGATGGTATGGATGTGGAAGCTTGTGGAGTGAAAGGGAAAGATGATTGCATCCCTCCTGGCACAAAAGGTGTGGATGTGGAAGCTTGTGAAGTGAAGGGGAAGGATGATTGCATCCCTCCCGGAGTCAAAGGTGTTGCTTGGCTTATGGAAGATGGCAGAACTTCTTGTGCAAAGGTTTGTGTGAGAGGTGGGAGTTGATTCTGGGACAAGCATTGGATTTGTGCAAGAGCTTGAGTAGCCATGGTGGATGATGAAGTACCTGCGATAGGGAATGGAGAAAATGGTGTTATAGCTTGTGTTATGGGATTGGTGAAGCTTCCTTGCAAAAGAAGAGGAATGGTGGAGGTTGCTTGAGATGTTTGCAAAGTTGGATCAAGGAATGGTTGGATGAATGGAGAGTATACTTGTGCTGGGATTTGGATAGTGCTTATGGGAATGCGAGGATGGAGATATGGCAGAATGGAAGTCTGTGCTTGTGCAAAGTTAGTGAACATGCTTTGTTAGTTTTGGGTCATGAGTGTATTGACTAGTGGTGGATTGTCTGGATGATTCACAAATGTTTCTATTGCCAAAGGAGCTGAGGGGATATTGGGATCATCCCATGTATTTCCAGTTTGTATTTGGGGATCATAGGCTATCATTGTGCTAGTAAAAATTATGGGATCAGATGAACTGGTGATTGGATAAGGATTCATGTTCCTTCTTTTTCTAGATCCAGATCTTGTCTCGACAGGCATGGAGATGCAGATGCTTAGATGGATGTAGGATGTTTCCTAAAAGACTCTAAAGGATGATGGATGCAAGCTTAAGGAACTTCTAAGGATGATGAATTTCTAGAATGTAATGCAAGGATTGGTGAAATGCTTGGATTTGGATCAAGGATGGTGGAAGATTGATGGGAGATGGTGACAGATTGGTAAAAAAAAAAAAAAAAAAAGCTTGGCGATAATGGAGGCTTGATGGGATGCTCTGATTTGGGTCAAGATTGGGTGGAGGATTGGTGGGATGCTAGTGGAAGATTACTAAGTGTCAACAATGAGCTGTTGTTTTTCCTGATGGAGGATTAGTGGTAGGATTTGGCCAACCTAGGATAGACTAATGATCTTTGGTCAACTGGTTTCTTATCAATACAAGCCAATCTCTTGCTCGAGATGATGAGGCTATGCAAGGACAAGTTGGATTTCCTTTAGACAATGCTCTATCAAAAAGGGGATGATTTCTAATTTTAGGATAGGGGATGAAAACAACTCAAAGGTTTTGAACACTAAGTGCTTGTGGATTTGGATCTCTAGATTTGGTGCAAAGGATGGTGGATTCTGATTTGGATGATGGATGCTGGATTTGGATCAAGGATTTGGGATTCTCATTGTGGATTGCTGATGGAAAGATGGTGAAGGATGATGGAAGGATGTTCTTTCTAAAAGGATGATGCAAATGCAACTGAGATGGATGATCTATGATGCTACTAGGAAGATGATAATGAATGCAACTAAAGACTCTAGAATGCAACTAAGGATTTGATGATGATGCAAGGATGAAACTAGGATGAAGGACTGCCAAGATAGGATTTTGAGATCTGAAGGTAGATTGGGACATGCAATGGATCCTATCTAATCTTCTCTTTCAAGACTGATGTAGCGATGGTTCACTCGGAATCGGTAGGCACACCTTTTAACTCTTGTGTTATAGCTAATATTATCAAGCTTTTCTTGATATTTTTCTTCTACTTGGGTTGCTTAGATAAAGGATTGCTGGCTCTTAAGGTTTCTTTCTACAACTTTCTTCTCTTGATAAGCTTTGGATTTGGGCAACTTAGCTTTCGGATGTTTGATCAAATTTGGCATAACTCGGGGAAATTCTGATAAGTTGGTTTGAGACAAAAAGGTTCTTTGGATATCTGATTCCAAGGGTTTCTCTGCAAAATGTTGTGAGTATCTCGAACTGGGTTTGTTGATCAGTTTGATGTTTCCCAATGGAAAAGGATAGATTTCAACAAAGATTTTTGAAAAAGCAATCTCCACAAGGGACAAAGCAACCTTGTGGGATACAAACAAGATAACTGACTCTGATAAAGCTTTGAAAGTGTATGTTCCAACAATGTTTTCATGGAGTATTGACTGTCAAGCACTTCAAACAGATCTACCTAAGGAAGGTGAGTATCAAAATCACTTGCCCACAGCTTGGTACCCTCTAAAAGGGAATACAAATGGTGAGTAATCTTGAGGTGACCCGGTAAACCCCTTGGAATCGGTCCTTGCACAAGGATTTTGATACTTTCGGATGTAGATAGGGTAGCCTCTATTTTATCAGGTTTTTAATAGTTTCATGGAGTCTCCATACCTGGTTATGCTGACCGCCTGTGACTCACTTAAGAGCCTAGCCAACAACGCTAGGGGAGGAATATTTACCTATCCCTAGACATTTGCATTTGGCACAAAATGCTCGTGGATTAGGAGATATAAGTGAGTACTTTTTGCCTTCACTTTATTTATATACCAGCCGGGGGGGATACCGGTTTGAGGTCATTCTCCGAGGAGGAAGCACTTTTCTCCCTGGACAGGCCTCGCTAAAAGTAGAACAAGTGAACTTGTCTGAGTCCAAATGTTCCACGTTGCTTACTTTAACAAGGATTTTGCAAGAATTTGAAAAACTCCTAAATGCACATCAAGCAAGTTGTTCTTTCTCCCAAATTGATTAAGTTTGATTGAACTTTGAAATTGAAGACACAAGTGCTTAAGGTTTGATTTGTTCTTTCTCCAAAAGGTAAATGATTTGAGCGATTGCAAGTTCTTTCCTTTGATCATTCAAGATTGAGATGTGTGTGTTGATTTAGAACTTTGAAGTGCTTTGTTTTGTCCTTAAGGCATTCAAGATTGAATTTGCACTTTACTTGAATTGAAAAGGAGGGAATAGAGATGCTTGTTCTTTCCAATTTATTGCATTCAAGAGTGTGTTAGTTTTTGGAAATGAAAAATGACTCTTTTAGGACTCTAAAGTTTGATTTTAGGATGCTTCCTAAGATTAATTTTAGAACCCAAAATGAAGATGATCTAATGCAAATTTGTGGTTCTTTTTAGGCCTCAACATGAAGTGTGTTTAGCTTTGCCTGAATGCATCTAAAACCTTGATGTTGCAAGGATGCAATTGATTTGATTAGTTTTGCCTTTGGTTGTTAGAATATTTTGCAAGTTTTAGTCTTTAATGCATTCAAGAGTGATTTGGGGATTCATTTTAAGCACTAAAATAAGATGTTTATGCCTTTGTCTTATTCATTTTTACCCCAAACTGAAATTATTTTGTTGTCACCCCTGATCCAAGCTTTCTTTCCTAGATATTATTATAGACCTCTGAAATAGCTTTCCAATGCTTTTTGAATCACCAAAAATGGAGTTCGTATGCAAAAGTTACAAGGTTTTTTGTGGAAGTGCCTCATTATGGATTTTAAAGAGGAGAATATGTCAAAATCTCTTAAGAAGTAGAAGATGGAGTAGATAGAATGGAAGAATATTTCCACAAGCTCCCTCCACCTTCAAGCTTCAAAATTTAGCAAAAACTCCAAAACGGATGAGATGTTGTCAAAAGACCCGTGAAGTGGGTCCCACCGGGCGTGCCAGAATGTAGACAAGGCTTTTGAGGATACTTATTTTGAAAGCTTCAAGCCAAACAAAGATTAGATTTTAACCTAACATGAAAACAATCCAAAACAAGGAAACTCTAAACTAAGCCACCTCAGATTGAGCTAAAACAAGTGCACCCAAGCACTGTTTTATTTGCTCTTACTTAAGGGGATGTGGGTGTGCTCTCTAAGCACTTGGAGCATACTCTAATGCATTCTAAGATAATTTGAGACTCATGAAAACCCCAAAAAGTGGCACAATATTGGGTAGAAAACCCAAAATTGTCCCTAAGGCTTCAAGAACTCAAAATAATGCTTTAATGGAGATTTGATGCTATATGCTATTCTAAATAAAGAAAGAAACTATGTTAATCCATTATTGCTAAGCTATGATGTGCTAAAAAGCTTGAAGAAAACAAAGAAATCTAACAATTAGTTGATTTTAAGCTATGATCTAACATGAAAATGGCATTATAAGATTACTATTAGTTGAAAATAAAAGTGGATCAATTTGCTCTTAGAAATGAGAGTATTTATAGGCTTTTGGAAAGGTTTGGGTTAAGAGGATAGGTTAGAGTTTGGGGTAAGGTTAGAGTTGGAGTCCAGGGGATAAGGATGAAGACTTTCTAGAAGAGTCTAGGCTTTGGATGAGGATAAAGACTTTCTAGAAAAGTCTAGGCTTTCTAAGGATAAATATGAAATTTAGGAAATAAATAAAGTTTTATTTATCTCAAAGGCTTTAATGAGTTTGAGGCTCATTACGGGTAGGGTTTGACTAGGAGTCAAAGGAGACTTAGATTAGCTTAGGGAAAGTAGGTAATTTCCCCTAAATGGGTTTAGGGAAGGATTAGGAAAGTTCTACAAGAGTCTAGAGTTTTCCTAGGGTAAATTAGGAATTGAGGATTAATATTTAATCTTAATTAAATATTCTTGAGTTGGGATTAGGATTAGGAAATGATGGGATTAGCCTTTAATCGAAATTAAAGAAGGATTAGAAGATTCTGGCAGAGGTTAGTGGTCTTAAGAAAATTGGCCAAGTTTTGGGCAAAAAATAAATAAATTATTTATTTTGGGATTTTTGGTCAATTTATTAATTAAATAATGTTTAAATAGGGGAATAATGTTTAAATAAGATTTAAACATTTTTGGGAGGGATTCCTTAATTAAATATTTTTAATTAAGGTAAAGGGATTTAATGACATAAAAATAAATTAATTAATTAAATAATTAATTAATTAATAAATGATGATGTCATCAGAGATTTTTAAAAAAATAAAAATAATTTATTTTCTAAAGGATTTTTAGGTCTACAACCTTTACTAGCACTCAAGGCATGAGTGAGGCTTATCTTATTAATTCATTTTAAATCTCTCCATTTAATGTATTATGCTATCATTGTATTAAGTAACTTACTAAGAATACCCAGGCAACTACTTACAGGCTCTGGCACCTCCAAAGCAAGCCACTTCCCTTCCAACATCTAGATATCCTATCATAATGCTCCTAGCCATAATGAAATAAAAAAGAACCCAAACAACAAATGTACTATCCACAAATCACATAATCATAAAAGTCATCATAATAAATATTGGAGCATAATAATATCTCATCTTATACAAGGATCAATATGTCCATCTCAATATGAAACATAACATAGATCATCCATCTCATAATGGATATTACCACATAAAAATAAACATCCTCACATACACATATCATGAAACCACCCATAATCACAACATCCAAACATCTAGATCCAATCATGGAGTAAAATATAAGTCAACATTACCAACTCTTAAATCATAGAAAGATACCACAAGAATAAGGTGTAGATCTCTATAGTTTTGTTGACTATTAGTGTCTTACACTTAGTCATTATCTAGGAAATGTTGGTCGGTCATCACTATGACTGAGTCATCATGTATAGGCCAAGTCATGTAATGTATATTTACCGAGCAGTAGTCACCACCAAGTAAACCAATGGTCACTATGTATTTCTGTATTAGCCAAGTTAGTTATTTATGAGCTATGTAAAGTAATGTATATCAAGAAACAGTGATATCAGTGAATGCCAAGTATAGTGAATGTCGAGTACCAGAGATATCAATTATTGAGTTAGCCAGAATTGACATATGAGTTTGTTATGGCACAATCATCGAGGAAAAATGTTTTGGCCGACATTCATGTTTTGTATTTTGTTTGTTGAGGAAATCACAGAGGTGATTATGCTCCTATTTTAAAATCATTGATCCCAATGCAACACTTGGAGCCAATCAAAATTAGTAAAGCTTAAGCAACAAAAAGAGTAAATCTAGATCGTAGATCTTGAAATCTTCAGGAAGTTTAGTTTTCTATATAAGGATAAGATCTGAACCCTGATATGTGTGTGAGAGGATGTGAAGGGAATGAAGGAATGAGTAGAGAATACATTCAGACCAGTGAAGCATTTTGATAGAGTTCAATGACCGAGTAAAGTAGTGAAGGACAAAACAAAGATAAACTTGATGGATGAGATCAAATCAGATACTGGAAGGAGAAGATCTGTAATCAGCATATAGTGCAGACTAAAGGATCAGGTATTGATACATTCTAACAAGTGTCTCAGGGTAAATCTCTTAATAGAGCTATTTTAACAAACCTTTTGTAATCTCTTAACTAAGTGCTTACTTAGTTGTAAGTTCTAAATCCTTTTGCAAGGTAGACTGTATAAGTCTTTTAGCTCTTAATAGGGTAGACCCCTCATAGGGTAGATCATATTTTGTGATCAAATTTGTATCCCTAACAGGCAAACTTTATATTGCAGAAGTGAAGATTTGTGGCTGTCATCCCCACCCCAGTTTTACCTTTCAAGGGTTTCTGGGTAACCAAAGTTATTATGTTATGAGTACTTTCTTGAATGTTGTTTAGTGTATTAGCTTCATTACATTGATGTAGTTTCTATTTAAGCTATGCAAAGTTTTTCAGTAATGATAAAATAGATTAATAGGTGATATCTGGTTCACCCCCCCCCCCCTCTCAGTATCACATTTCCCAACTAAATTTCCAACAATTGGTATCAGAGCTTTAAGGTTTCTCATAGAAAGTCTAACTACTTGAAGAAAATATCTTGAGATGGAAGTTTATAAACTGGGAAAGGTTATAGAGAATCAAAAGATTAATGTTTAGCTAGCATTAAAACAACTAGAAGTAGCCAGAGGAGAACTGAAGAAATCCTTAAGCAGGAGAAGAGAAATTACTATTCAGAAAAATGAATCACAATATCAAGAAGAAGATACTACTGGACTATTTGATAATGGGAACTATGTAGAAAGTGATAGCCATAAAAGAGCTACTGGAGAAAAATAGCATACTAAGTGATGACATCAAAAATCTAAAGAGAGAACAAGAAATTCAATCTGTCAAACTCTGTGAAGTAGTTGAATAGAAAAAGAAAGCTGAAGAATACAAGACAATGGTTGAAGAAGACAAAAGATAAATATCAATGAGGCTTGATGTAAGGACAAGTGACATGCAAAGGTTGAATAACAATCAACTAGACATGGTAAATTGATTGTTGTTGGTTAATCAAGAGTTAGGTAGGAAAGATATGGAAATCAACAATCTGAGATCTGAAAATGATCAACTAATAAATGAAATAAGATCTAAAAAGGAAATCAATGAAAGGATGAACAAACCAAATGAAGCTGAAAAATACTTTGAAGATCTGTTAAGGTCACCTAGAAGATCTGGTGATAGATGTAGACTTGGACCAAATGAGCACTCATCATCCACTAAAGAAGGAGAATCATCAAAGAGTGGAGAGAAAAAGAATGCTAAACCAAAGAACAACAAGCTCACATGCCATCACTATGGGAAGCTAGGACATATAACTAACATCTGCAGAAGCAAACATGGTAAGTCTGATCCTAAACCTAAACTTAATGGACATTGCTTTAATTGTAAGAAACATTGACATCAGGCACAAGAATGCAGGTCTAAGGTCAGTAGTCCACCTATCTCACCAAAATTTCAAGGACACTATTTCAACTATCAGAAGTATGGACATAGAGCATTTGAATGTAGATCTAAACCTAAATGGTCATCAAATGAACAGACAAAGTCAACTATGAAGAGTAACTCATACAATTGCGATTATAACACTTGGTACAGTTGTCATTACTGTGCAAAATATGGACACATTGGAGAAAATTGTTTGAAGACTCATTTCAGAGGTAAATCTAAAATTTGGATGAACGAAAGTATGGTATGTTATAAGTGTAGCAAGATAGGTCACCTAAAGAAAGACTGTAGATCACCCATACCGAGCAATGAACAAAGAAAGAATGAATATTTTGTTGGCAAGCTGACTATACTAGTGTATATGACTTAATATAATGTTGTCATTATGGAAAAAAAGTCATATAGTTTTTTGGAGTCAGTGCACTTGATGAGAAGATCAGAAATTGGCTAAGTGTAGAAGATTGGATAGTAAGCAGAGCACCAGTAGTTCAGAACATTAGCACACATGCGTACGACCAAGTTATGGTATGCAACCTAGAAGATAAGTTGGTTAGAGTATATTTATGCTTAGTCTATGAGTTCATGATCAGATATGCAGGTATGACAAATTTACAAATAGTTGAAGTTACACAGCCAGTGTATGCTAGAGAAGAACAGAGCAAACAACCGATTGTTAGTATTTTGGTTAGCAGTTGTATTTTTATGTTTTCAAGGCTATGTGCCTATTTTAATTAGGTTATAGACATATAAATATGTTTATTTGTAAACACACTTGAGCCAATTCAATTGGAAGCATTATATGTAATCAGTTAAAGGGCCGACCTAGTTAATTGTTTTGTATGTGCATATAAATATGAGATGCACCCATTGTAATTAGAATGAGAGCAGTTATTGAGTTGAAATAAGTAGAGAAGAAGTGTGTGAAGAACTGATAAGATGTATTAGAGCTTTGTAAGAGGTCAAAGCATCAGTGCATCAAAGGAACTTATCAGACAAGCAGTGTCATAGTGACAATTCATCTAGCAGATATAGTGTGTATCTAAGATCAGAAGGTTGTAGCCTTCACTACTTGAGTAGTGAGCTCTAGGATAGTGTGTACACACCCCTAATAGGGTTATTATAAAAGACTCCTAATAGGGTCTGACCCTTGACAAGGTCATTGTACTAAACATATTGTAAAGCAACTCCTAACAGGTTAAGGATCTTCTAACAAGGATCATAAAACACTAGTACAGAATATTAGTGGGTGTCAATTCCCACTGAGGTTTTTACCTATTTGGGTTTCCCCGTAACCATATTGGTGTTGTGTGTTGATTTCATGTTTCATGTTTATGTTGATGTTCATTTTAGTATTTAAGTATTCAAGTTCAGTTTAAAGAATAAAGCAAAAAGATAAAATACAGTAAACATTGATTCAGCCCCCCTCTCAGTGTTCCCATTCCTAAAAATTGGTATCAGAGCTCTAGTCCTTAGCAAAGAAGTTTAACCACTTGAGGATATCATGGATAAAGGAGAAATGAAACATCTGAAAAGAAATCTTGGAGATGCTCTTGAAGACCTAGACAGATCTAAAAAAGAAATTGAAGAACTTAAAGAAAAATTCAATGATGCTCAAGTAGTCATCAAAAGGCTAAGAAAGGATTTGAAAGAATTCTGTACCAATGATTTAGGGATAATGATCAAGAAGTTGAATAAATAAAATTCATCCCTGAAAGAATAGATTGAATAATTGGATGATAAGATGACTAATAATCAGGAAGTCTATGATGAACAAATCAAAGAGAACCTTCAACTCAATGAAGAATTGAGGCAAGAAAATGTGGAAATCTTGGAGCTAAGGAATAGCAAAGAAAGCTTGGAATCTGAATTGAAAGAGGCAAAGAATCACATTGATAAATTACACACCAGTTCTAACTTGATAGAATCTCAGTTGTATGCAAGAAGACTTAAAGGAGATACTAGCTGCATTAGATACAATGAAGCACAAAATCAGATTGACAACATGTGAGCAAGAATGAAAGCACCGAAAGACACCTCAGATGCTAAGGAGACTGGAAGTCAAACTAATGATCATATTGAACAATCCAAGAATAAGCGCCAGCTATTAGATCAAACCTATTATGCATGTAACAAGCATGGACATATAGCAAGGAATTGTAAAGAGGTAAGACCTTTCAATGGTTACTGTTACTCATGAAATAAATTTGGTCATAGAGCTATGAATTGTAAGACAAGTCAGAAAAACAAGACTCAACATAATCAGAGAAATTAGAATCAATCAAATGTAAGAAGTTCTCATAATGTTACATGTCAGATATGTAACTATAATGGTCACTCAGCCAAATAGTGTAAAATGGTAACCCATGTCAATGTGTCAAGGAATATAAGACCTCCAGCCTTTTTTAACTCTTGTAACAAGGCTGGACACATCTCTAAGTTTTGTAGATCAAGAACGTGGAGTCAAAAGAGCCCTAAAAATCTAGAAGAAACAATATTGATACCGAAGGAGAAGTCAAGTTTGTGAAAGATTCAGAGGATGTGAGCTTGATTTAGTTAGAGGCAAAGAAGGATAAGGTTAATGAGAATGTATTGGATGCATCCACAGTGGACGCACCCTCTACATCTGGATGAATGGCCCTCAGGCTCATAGGGGAAACTAATTTAGCTCTAAACCCCTGCATGACTAGTATACTCACCATCAAAGTATGTGCCTTTGGACTTAACCTTTTGGAGACTAGCAGAACCTATGTGCAAGAGTGCACTAGCTGATTGTTAACAGAATGAAAGTTGGAGATTTCCAATGAAAGTCTGGTTTACATGGAAAGCATTAATGGAAGAATTTTCACTTTAAAGTACACAGAAGTTAGTAGATCACTCATTGCATTCAAGTTCAGTGTGATTGAAGAGCATAGAAGCCCTAGTAGTTGATTGTGAAGGATTACAGATTGATTCACCAGTGAAGCAGTGTGTTTGATTGGTTGTGGAAGCCCTAATACATCATGTCAATTTAGAAGTTCTTGGAAACCATTAAGAAAGTGATATAAAAGTAAGTGATGGATACTCCTATTGTATTTGATGTTGCGGAGAAGAAAAGATATGTATTTAAGAGGCACCCATTCAAATCCACATTGGATGACCTATAAGGGGCATTCTCCCGCATGTCTATGGGTGTTATCATGTTGAAGACATCTGTGCATACATATATTATAAGAAGGAGTATGTAGGACTTGATAGAATAAGAGTACATTTAGAAACCATGGTGAAACCAGATAAAACCTTCCTGGATGAGTATGCGTAGTTTGAAAACAACCTGATAATTGAATATGTGACTACATATGAGTTCTATGAGTCTGAATTGGTAAAGATTCTACTTAGCAGGATTCATGATGACCTATTCTAGATAGGTGAAGTTCTAGTAAGAATCACAGGAGACCTAATTCATGAGATGGTAGGTCTCTCTAAGAAAGGCATCGTCCTTCCAGCAGGCAAGGATGTGAGGAAACTTGTAGAACAGTCGTGCAATTCAAGAAGTGATAGGCACAGAATGACCATTGAGCCTATAGAAGAGAAAGACATCAAATTGATGTCCATGATACTAGGATATAGGTTTCATTATACCAATAGAGTAAATGGTGCATCAGCAGCCACAATTCTTGTAGCAATAAGACTTGCGAGAGAGAATGGAGAGTTCAATTTGTGTGAGATCCTGTGCACACAACTGATAGACAACATTAAGGCCATCAAACATGACAAGACCAAATTATTTAGGTTTGGATCTTTTATCACATACATGTACTTCCACATTCTTGGAAAAGTGTCAGATTTGTATTTGGACAAGAGTTTGCCTACAATGCCATAGATATCCTTTAAAGCAACTACTGAGAGTACACTAAAGGATTACATACCACTAGAATTGAAGACATTCAAGGCTAAAATGCAAATGAGGTACAGAATACCAGATAGTATTTTTGAGAAATACAAGGATAGCATTTGCTTTATGGTAGAGACTGATGTAACTTGTATGGAAGTAGTTGAGCCAAGAACAAAGTGGATCCATCCACTTGGATATGAGGTTGATGAACAAGTCCTAGAAGCATATGCACAAGTATTGCTATCAGCCCCTAAAGACCCTAATAAGCCTAGATGGGGGACATATGAAGAGAAAACTAGAGAAGTTGATGTTGTTCTAAATAGCGCATCAACTAAAATAAAAGTAGCTAAGGTTACTTCTAAGATTCTTAGAATTCATGGAGTAACTCAAGAAGACCTTGAAAAAGAAAGACAAGAAAAGATTGCCTTGGGAATTGAGAGCGCATCAATAGCAAAAGAAAAGGAAGATGACCCTAAATTAAAGAAGGTCAAGATTGGGAAATCTGAAGATCCTAAGAATAAACAAGACAAATCTAATGTTGTCCCTCCTACGCCCATAGAAAAAATTGACCTTACTACTCCTCCTAAGTATAAGTCAATGCCGAAGAGGAAGAAAGAGATCAGCACTGGTCATCCATCCTTGTGAGTAACAAGAAATAGGAAAAATACACAAGCACCTCTAGAAGTAAGCTTCAAACCTAGTCTTAGTGTATTGAGTACAAGGATTATTGATGAAGGTAGGATAGATCAAGTAGGGAAGTCCTATGAGAAGTATAGTGAAATTGCCAAGTCAGAGATTCATGGAATGATTGTCAAACATATGTTGAAGTTCAAGAAAATAGTCCTAGAACTAAAGACTATGATTCCAAATAATGTATGGAACATATTAGAATTCCTAAAAAGATAAGCTATTGAAGAGGATCTAAGGATAAGGGAAAAGACCTTCAAGGAAACCCTCCTAGTATGCTTGCTAGAAGAGAAGAATTTATTGTTAGATCTGGTGAAGCCACATCTTAGAACCAAGTCAAGGACCCTGCATATAATGGACAAGAACTATGAATTGGTGGCTAAGGAAATAGAGAAAGCATTTGAGAAGGTCTTCATGAAGAGGCACATGTTCCCATCTACTACACCTACAAATCAAGTGCCCAAAAAGGAAGTTAAGGTGGAAGAGCCCACTAATGTACCTATGATAGGTCCCCAAGACTCAGCGCCTATAGTTGAAACACATACAAAGGTAGATAAGTTTGTGCCCATGACAGAGACACTCAAGGATGAATCAGTTTTCATTGACAATGTAAAATTTACTATGGTGGCCATAGACATGGATTTGGACAAGTTTCAAGAAGCCTTTGTAAGCACTCAAGAGGCTGAGAACTTATGTGGTAACACTCCTCCTAATCAACAAGAAATATTGATTAAGGATATAACTGATGAAAAAGAAGAAAAGGTGATAGAAAAAGAAACAAAGAAAGAGAAGGAAAAGTTAGAAGAAGAAAAAGGAGAAGAGGTAAAAATAATTGAGCCAACAAATAAGCCATCTATTGAAATGTTAATCAAAGTAAAACAAGAAGTAGAGGATATCACTCCTATCACTCTACTACCCTCAGCAGCATTGTTTTCAAGTTTGACACCTGACACAACTAGTTTGGATTCTTGGGGGTAATAAGACCTGATCAAGATCAGTGTCTTAGCTATGGAAAAAGCCAAAGAGAAATAAGTGATGAGGAATCCCCTATTTTTTGAGTCAGTGAACATATTGAAAAACATGTTGTCTTCAAACAAGAAAGTGTCCAAGGTAGTATAGTTGATGATGTTAACAACATCCTCATAGCCTTTAAAACTAACTTTGCTAGCTTGGAAGCATCTACATCTCAAGTTGCAAAAGAGAAGTATAGAAAGAAAAGGCTAGGTGAATTGGTTAGTAACTTCTCACTAGACCTTAGTTCACTCAAAGTTGGACAAGCAACTTTGAAAGAGTTTGCAGCAAAAGGAAGAAAAATCATTGCTGACTGTATGGATCAGACAAGTTAACTGATGACCATTTCAAGAAGATACAAGAGGCAGAAGCTATGATAGAGAAAGTAAAGAAATTAGTGAAAGACCCATCCACTATTCTAAATATGTGCAACAATGTATATCAAGGACAAATTGACAAGATTGAGAAGGCAGAAAAGGAGATGTCAAAAATAAGGGCTAGGCAGACTCAGCTTAGAAATGCTCTTGCGCCCTCACTAGATATACTTAATCAGAATATCAAGGAGATCAATGCCACCATGGTGACATATGATCATGGTCCTAACATAGATTTGGAGAAGATGGAGAAGCTGTAGTATACACTATGCGCCCATCTCTAGATTATTAATTCATTGATTTCATTTTGGAAAAAAGAGATCCAAAACTTACAAATAGCATATCTAGATGTTCTCTCATTGTAAGTATTTGTAGATATGGTTTTGAAGAACCTTTGTCATTAATGTCAAAGGGGGAGTATGTATAGAATATGGATTTATAGATATATAAAGAAGATGTACAGTAAAGAATATAAGGGAGATATAAGATAGAGTATAACAAAAGTTTTTTGTATAAGAGAACAGTTAGTAACTGTGCCATATTCCTTTGTTGCCATTAATGAAAAAGGGGGAGATTGTTGGAAAGTTGACTATACTAGTGTATATGACTTAATATAAATTTTTCATTATGGAAAAAAAGTCATATAGTGTTTTGGAGTCAGCGCACTTGATGAGAAGATCAGAAATTGGCTAAGTGTAGAAGACTGGACAGTAAGCAGAGCACCAGTAGTTCAGAACATCAACACACATGCATATGACCAAGTTATGGTATGCACCCTAGAAGATAAGTTGGTTAGAGTATATTCATGCTTATTCTATGAGTGCATGATCAGATATGTACGTATGACAAAGTTACAAACAGTTGAAGTTACACAACTAGTGTATGCCAGAGAAGAATAGAGAAAATAGCCGACTATTAGTATTTTGGTTAGTGGTTGTATTTTTATGTTGTAAAGGCTATGCACCTATTGTAATTAGGTTGTAGACATATAACTATGTTTATTTTTAAACATGCTTGATCCAATTCAATTGGAAGCATTATATGTAATCAGTTAAAGGGCCGACCTAGTTAATTATTTTGTATGCACATATAAATATGAGATGTGCCCATTGTAATTAGAATGAGAGTAGTTATTGAGTTGAAATAAGTAGAGCAGAAGTGTGAAAAGAACTAATAAGATGTATTAGAGATTTGCAAGAGGTCAAAGCATCATTTTATCAAATGAACTAATCAGACAAGCAGTGTCACAATAACAGTTCATCCAATAGATATAGTGTGTATCTAAGATCAGAAGGTTGTAGCCTTCACTACTTGAGCAGTGAGCTCTAGGACAGTGTGTCCACACCCCTAATAGGGTTATTGTAAAAGACTCCTAATAGGGTCTGACCCTTGACAAGGTCATTGTACTAAAAATATTGTAAAGCAACTCCTAATAGGGTTAAGGATCTTCTAACAAGGATCATAAAACACTAGTACAAAATATTAGTGGGTGTCAATTCCCACCGGGGTTTTTACCTATTTGGATTTCCCCATAACCATATTGGTTTTGTGTGTTGATTTCATGTTTCATGTTTATGTTGATGTTCATTTCAATATTTAAGTATTCAAGTTCAGATTAAAGAATAAAGAAAAAAGATAAAATACAATGAACATTGATTCACCCCCCCCCCCCCCTCTCAGTGTTCCCATTCCTAATAAATTTAAAAGAGAAATTGAGAAATTAGATGAATAGAACATGGAAGAAGAAAGAAGAAGGAAGCACAAGTGAAGCCAGTGCATCTGCGGTCACCCAGTTTGATGGATCAGGTGATCACACTTCTTCGAACTAAGCAAATAAGGTATGTTTGGAGCAAAGTTTAACAATACTTTATCTTACATCAGTTCCCAACATAGGTAGAGTAAAAGTCCATATCTGCATAGATAAAGATGCATTAGGACATACTTGAGTCATGTGGAGCAATTCATTTTTTATGTTGAGCGTCAGTTTTTTGACTGAGTTATCAATATATGTTGAGCACCTGTGGTAGCTGAGATGTGATGTATACTGAGTTGTGTCTAAATAGTTATATCAACCAAGCTTGTGTTAGCCGAGCTTAACATAAGAATGTTGAGACAGTTGTATTCCACCTAAAATACATACAAAACATTAATGAAGCCCTAATTTGACCATTCTAAGTCTATAAAGTGGATTGTGACCATTCATTTCATTTCACCAGTGAATTGAGATTTATTTGAGTGATTCAGAGAGCGTGTATCCAACTTGTTTAAGGGTGATTTCAAATATTTTCAGTGTGCCATCGGCAAATCATCTACAGAACACTTACACAAAGGCACCCTACTGAGCAAAAATATTTTTTGAGAATTTTTAAGTTAAACTCAATGGCATCAACTTCATCTGCTACAGTGAAGAAACAAGAGATGGAGGTTTTCAATGTTCAGTTGGTGAGGAATGAAGTATGTAAGCCGCAAAAGTTTCAGGCCATTCCAGAGAGCACGATTAAGGGAGATCTTACTGGTGCTCTATCTTTTATTCCAGAAAATGTATTGATAATGAATGATATTAGGTCATGTTACATGTGCAAAATCAGAGAAATTGGAGATTATGAGATCAGGGAGGCATATGACAAATTGTGAAACAATGGGGTGTTGAAGCCAGAACATTAAATGGTTACCAAGTAAGGGTTAGTTCATGCCCTAGATTTTCTGTAGAATTTCAAAGCGGAGTGGATCAAAATCATATTGAGTAGAATGTACGACATGAAATTTTGGTTGGAAGATGGACCAGTTAAGATAACAAAGGACATGATTCACCGGGTAACTAGATACCCTG
Source organism: Chamaecyparis obtusa (assembly GCA_027943335.1). NCBI lineage: Eukaryota > Viridiplantae > Streptophyta > Pinopsida > Cupressales > Cupressaceae > Chamaecyparis > Chamaecyparis obtusa. The sequence goes on along the minus strand of BSBK01001216.1, from coordinate 44,932 downwards.
CAATTTCTGGTAAGAGAATAATGAAATGTTCAAGCAAGGAGGAAATTTAGGTGAATACATAGGCAGATTGGAACAAGCACAGAATGACTATTTCCACCATCACTGATCTAGAGATTGATTTTGCAATGAGGGTTATTGCACACAAATTCTACCAATCTAGTTGTTGGACAACGTCCCATGCATGGCAGTGGACCAGGCGTGGAAAATTATCAAGAAAGGGCATATTTACGATCTCACCAAGCTCCAACTGACTCAACTTGCCGAGAACCTAACTTCAATCTAAAAAGCAAAGAATTCCATGTGTAAGTTTGGTTCCCTACTCGTATGTCTATTCTTATGTATTTAGAAGTATTTTCCTACTGTTGGAGGAGTACTATGGGATAAAAAGAAACCAGTCATAGTCCAAATTAATGAGTTTATAAGTTAGATAGGAGGAAGCTTTGAGGGTGTAATGGAGAATTATTTCATTGAGTTCAAAAAGAAAATGAGGAAGAGAAGTAGGATTCCTGTGTCTTTAGTTGAAAAGTATAGCTAGGACATATGTTTCTTAGTCGACACAGATTTCACTTATGCACAAGCATTTTTACCAAGGGTCGCATGGCTAATGCCATTACCTTATGAGGTATATATTGATGAGACCACAGTTGCTATAACAACCCTGTTAGCTGAAGAAATAGACAAAAAGGCTCCTTATTTTGGAACGTATGTAGAGGCTAAATCCAAAATAAAAATGGGATTCTGATAACTTATCATATGAGTGGATGCAAATATTGCAAGACCTACTAAAGAGGAAAAGCAGGCAAGAAGAATTAAGATGAGAACATCAGCGAAAGCAAGTTTTGGCCGATATAAAATAAATCTTTATTGATGCTTTTGAAATTTATGATGTAAATAATTATGATCCCATACTAGAAGAACTTGTCCATATAGTCAAGAAAGTGTCTAATGAAGATAGAAAAGCAATTGACAAGTTGTTGCAGTGGTCAGAAAGGAAGTTTGAAATGAAGGTATTAAACAAGGTATCTACCAAGATCACAGTAAAATGAGTAGAACTTTCTACTTTGATAACTGATTCAGAAGAAGTGGTAGTGAATGCACAATATTTATTTACCAAACTATGCATTGTAGAAGAATTCACAAAGGATAACCAGGGGCTGGTAGAAAAACTACAGCAAGAAATCAAGTCTACCGGTCAATCCTTGAGCTTGGATGCAAGTTCTAGTTCAAAACATTATGCCAAGCTTCTACATTCACAAGGAAGGATAGCCAAGTTGATGGCTTATGGTGGTAAGATAAGGGCTCATCTACTCTCTATGCAAACAATGTTGACACCTCATCTAGAGGCCATTAAAAGAGAGTTAGCAAAGGCTAAGGACTTAACACAAAAATATCCTCATCTTTCTATAGCAGAGAGCCTAGTCAATCTAGCTGTCAAGCTAGAAATGCAGTCAGAAGTTTTAAAAGTTGCTACATCAGGATGGGAAACTGCATTACATATGGTTATGATGCTTCATAAACCATTTCTGGAGAAATACTCCATGATTCCTACTCTCAAAGAAATAAAGTGTGCCAAAAACAAGGGGGAACTTAAATGACATGACATATCCAGGCACAATGGGAGGTAACAAAATTTTTGTATATGTATATATCTTATGGGGAGAATTCTGCTAATACTTGTAATACCCCAAAAATGGGCTATAATTTCATTAATCTCCTATATCGACACATCAAAGGAAATCAACATCAAAGTCCTAACCTAAGGCACATCTGAACATTATCGAATCTTAATTGATTATCTCAAATTCTACATCGAGGAATATCCCTTATTCCTATTTATCCTAATTATCTTTAATTTAATGATTATTTGGTGATAAATCCTATTTATCCTAAAGTTTGAATAATTGAATATTCTAAATATTTAATTAATTAGATTTAATACTGCCACTTAATTATTTAATTTGATTTAATTATATTTATTCCTAAATTGTATTATTTCATTTTGATAATAAATCAAATATCCTATGACTAATTGATTAAATTCTTATTTAATTAATTAATGTCAATTGTCAAATTTAATAATATAGTTTTTGGAATAAAAGTTTGATTTAATAATTGATTAACCCATAAATCAATTGTTTTATTTTTAAAATCAGTTAAGTTGAGGATAAATCACTTTATTTATTTATTTAATTCATAATTAATTATGCACATCCAAAAAGCAGTTGAACTTTAAATCAAAAAATCAATTCAAGTTGTTTTAAAAATAAACTCAACTCTCTTTTGACTTAAAAGCTGATCTCAACTTCTGATTTAAATCAAAAACCTATTTTTGCATGATTTTTTGTGAGTTAACTATCTTTAATTCCTTGTTGACTCAAAAATCAACCTGAGTGATTTATGGCTTTTTCCATGCATCCCCAAAGCCTTGGATTTCTATAAATCAAGGCTTCAGCTCTTCACAAATCATCTCACAAGTTTGCATACTTACTCTGCCAAAATCAATCCACGAATTTGCACAATCACGCTGGTGAATCGACATCTGAAGAATTGAAGCTTCTTTGCAAATCAACAACTTTTGTGAGATCAATCTTATTTTCAATTCATTGTAGCTTAATTTTCATATCATTTTTTCATTCATAATTGCATAGGAAATAAAAAAAATATAGATTAATTTCCATTCATCTCATATTTAGATTCTGCATTCAAATCCTTCATTTAGGTGTCATCAAGGTCACTGATCTTGGTCCAATCTGAGAATACATACTCGCATCTACTAGAAGGCAGTAAATCACCTAGTTAGATTAGTTTCCATTTCACTACATGATTTTGATTTTAACTAACCTCTAATGTTTTACTGAAGTGTTGTGTCTATAGCTAGGTACAAAATTCACACACACATTTCTGGTGCCCACCGTGGGGCCCTGAAATGGGTTTCCATTCAATTTTTATCAATTTCTATCATCTTCTTGTCATTTTCTATTCCAAGCTGTGATTTTTAATTTATGTCCGTACAATTTTCATACAAGTTTTGTCAGAAACTCGTACTAGGAGATACCCACTATCATATGATAGTTGATATGATCAAGGATTGTACCATAAGAAACATAGTGTCATTTGGAAGCTCTCTTGTCATATGATATGATACCCAGTGTCGTACGAGTTTCTGGATTGTCATATGGTAGTTGACCCACTATCGTACAAGTTTTAGTGCTAGATTTCAATTGTCGTTTCACTTTTTCAGGCAGTTTTCCAGATTTGTTTTCCTGATTTGGACTGACAACTAACATTAACAATTGAAATTTGTTGTTTCTGATTGATTTTTGTTGGTTTTGATTGGGAAAAGTGTGAGAATTGCTAAAAATAGGTAAGAATCTACTAAGCGCATTACGAGGAATTCAGGTAATCTTCTCAGCTGATAATGTTTCGATTTGGATTAAAAAGAACTCTTGCGTGTCAAGCTTGTGTGACATTTATTGCTTTCATATCATAGATTTCATTTTTGGCTATAAAAATGAACATAGATTTGCTTTTCAGCATCTTTGTTACACATAGTAAATAGGCCCTATGAACACTATTCATGGTTCTTAAGAGAGTGGGTTTCTAGTGAAACTCTTCTCAACGAAGGAACCCTTGTAGGTAGGGAGGTTACTGAGAGCATCTCACATTCTACTAGATTTGTGTGTCTTCAGCTTCTGATTAATACATTCTCTCCAAAGAGGTTGATAGATCATAAGTGGTTGACATCATAGATCTTTGTGAGATAATCTTGGTCTTAGCATGTCAGATTAATATGTCTGCTTTGTTTGGGTTAAAAGTGAAAAGGCTAGAGGACTATGCTCTACTCCCTTTTTGGGTAGTACCAGAAACTTAGATCCTTGAATCTGGAACTAGTCTCCATGTGGTATCTTTTGTGAGTCACCTTTAGAGAGGGTTAACCATAGTGGATATTCCCTTAATTAGGTCAACCATGTTGACAAAACCTCAAGTGGTAATAGCCATTTTCATCATGGTAGCAACAGCTGCTATATAAATGTCCTTGTGGAGGAAATCTTCACAGGTGTGGTCTCTTGTTGGGCTGTCAGATCTCCCTAGCAGCTCCTGATTGATTAAATTCTCGGACTATGTCAAAACCCCGGTGCACCTAGATTGGAGTTCACCCTCTTGAGATCATAAAAGTTGCAGAGTCAAACCATTACTAAAAACCCTAGTGAGGCCAAATTTTCATTTTCTAGGAATATGTGCATTATTGCAAAACTTTTTGGAACATACACTGTTAGCACTCCTAGGGATTAGCACAATTCAGTCACTTGATTGTTCATGCACAGGGTTTCTTTGTCCCCTATTCATTATTTTTAGACATGTTTGAAATTACTTGCTTGTTGTTTTGTGTGCCTATTTATCTATCTAGTTACTAAGAATGAATCAATCTGATACAATCTTCAAATCTGGATAGACAATTTTGTGAACAATCTGAAACTAAAAATCTAAAAAATTGCAAAATCTGATGTCAAACACCTTTCTAGAGTCAAAATTCATCTTGTAAAGTCAGAAAGTCGTAATACTTTTGGAGAGTGTCATTTCATTACCCCTAGATTGTCGTATGGTAGCTGGTATATTGTCATACGAGTTTTGCTGCCAGTCAATTCAAAAAGTCAAAAACCCTGCTATCAACTATCGTGCGAGTTTTTCAATAGTTGTATGAGTTTTTCAATTATCATTTCATACTATACCCACTGTCGTACGAGCCTGCAAAAGTCATTTGAAAATTTTTGAAAAATTGCCAGAAAGTTGTCAGAACTGTCAGAGACCTAGCTTTTCTAGCCTATTTCCAGAGTCTGTCAAGAAAATCACTATGTTAGGAACAGAGCAGCAACTACTAAGAATCCAATCATTTTCCTAAAGCGGCCTTTTGAATTTGATTTAGTCTTTTGTTTAATTGATTTGATTCTTTTTCATCTTGTGTCAAAACCTTGTCATAACTATCAATCTTCAATCAATCATCAAAATGGCTAAGTGTTGTGAACTCATGTCTGCTATCTTTTGGGCATCTACCCATATATCCAGGGCATAGTCTCCATTTACGTCTAATCCAAGCTTCAATCAATCAAACCTTGACAAGGTTGCATCATTTGATCTTCTTGAATCAGATCTTTCTTCAGTTGTCTTCATCATATTCTTTTGTTTCACCCAAGGTTAATGGTGGAAACTAGAGCATCCTCTCACAATAAATTTGGAGAAGCATCCCATACCTTACCTTTGACTCACATCTAGGGTCCCACTCTTGAGCAACTCTATAATTTTGGTCTTTACGAAGACGACGGTCTTGGCAATTTTTTATTGAAAACTAGTTACATTCCTCCTCCATCAACTCATGGAGGTAATCAATGAACTCCTCCTCAATCTATCACAGGGAGAACTCCTACCATGTCTCAAGCAAGGACAAACTTTGGCTCTCAAAGAGCTCAATCTCAACATGGTGTAATTCAGGAACCCACACCTAAAGAAATTGCTTGGTATCAAAATTACGATGACTTCAAAAGAATGATGAAACATTTCTTGAAAGAAGATAGAGAGGCATACTTTTTACAATTAGCTCATCAAGGAGCTAAACTTCCTCCCAACTTTAATGTTGAATATATTATTACTCATGAGGAAGAAACTCCTATTTCGGCTATGATGAAATAAATGCACACCATGCAAGTCAAACTCAATAAGCTTGAGAAAGAAAAGGAACCCAAAGAGTTCTCCATGGAGGCCCTATGTCCTTTTCCATTTGACAAAGACTTGTACATGCCATCATTCCCAAAAAGAGTGGAGATGCCTAAATATGACAAGTATGATGGACACTCTTATCCTCAAGATCATGTCAGAGAATTCTGTACACAATCTATGGAGTTCATGCATGAACCAACTTATCTGATGCATCTCTTTCCTCAATCTCTAGGGGGAGCAGCCATTCATTGGTTCTCTAGATTTCCTTCTACTATCAAAACTTTTGAGGATTTGATCAAATTGTTCTATCAGCAATACTCCTACAACATTCAACATCTAGTCACCATGATTGATATCTGCAATCTAAAACAATATCCAGGAGAACCATTCTTGACATTTCTCAAGAGATGGAGGAAGAAATTCTCTCTATATGCTAGGCCTATTCCAGAAATTGAGAAACTAGAAATCTTCATCAATAATCTTGTCCCAGAGATCAACTACCCTTTACAAATGCAAGATCATACATCTTTTGATAAGATGGTAGACAATGTGATTAAAATTGAAAAGGTACTTGTGAAAAAAGGAGACATCACACTCTAAAAGGACAAGTACAAATTAGGATCTAGTTCTAAAGACAAGAACAAAAACTAGAACAAGAATAAAGGCATCATCACAGATGGTGTTGTTGATACTATACATGCCCCATCAAAGGCACCAACTTTCAATCTAACTATTGGTACCCAAGCCATCAAAGCTTCAGAGCAAAAGGTGTCTGAACCATCTCCAAAGAAGCTAGAATACAAATCTTGGTTCGCTGATAATAAATGCAAGTTCACTCCTCTTGGAGAATCTTTGGAATCATCTATGAGAACTCTGCTAGCTAATAACATCATCTCTTTTCTTGAAATTCAACAATCTGATCCTGATCCTAAACTGAAATGGTGGAGAGAGAATGAATTTTGTGATTTCCATCGGGGTAAAGGTCACAAAACTAATAACTGCTTACACTTGAAACATACTATTCAAGATCTAATTGATAAGGGAGACATCATGATTGACAATCATAAGAGAAATAATGATCATATAGCATTCACAGAACCATTTCCGAAACATGGTCAAGAAGTTTCATCGTCTCAGCCTAATATGGGGGCAAAGGTCAATTATGCTTACCCTGGAAATAATGTCATTATCAATATGGTTGAACCCTGTCTCTCTAAGCATTGCAATGTCATCACAATTTTGTGAAGAGATAGAGATCATACTTTAGCTAATGCAGTGACTCAATCATAGGCTCAGGCACATCTAAACAGACAAATCCCATATTCATCAAATGTCCCTAAGATGCCCTTCAATCTTTCTTCCACTTCCAAATAGAAGGCTACATCTAAATCTTCCAATCCTAAAGATATGAGGCCAACGTCTTATAACATTGTTCAACAACTCCAACACACTAATGAAAAAATCTCCATGTTTGAGTTAATTCAGATATCTCCAGCTCATAGAGCTATTCTAGACAAAGCTTTGCTCGGATCCAATGTTCTTGATGACCTTGATTTAGACAGGTTCTAGACTATGGTTGGACATCTTACATCTCTGTAATATATCTCCTTTTCAGAGGAAGATGACAACTCCTTGAGTCACCCACATAACCAGCCCTTGCATATAGAAGTCATGATCCAGAACGTAGAGCCAAACGGGTGTTGATAGATGGGGGCGCTGGCCTAAACATTTGTTCTTACAGCTTGGTCACACAATTGGGATTTTCAAAATTGGCTATTGATCCTAGAAAGAAAATAACTATAAAAGCCTATGATGAACAAGAAAGATCTTCTAAAGGCACCATTGTCTTACCTATCAGAGCAGGTCTGATTATCAGAGATACTATATGTCAAGTTCTTGATCTACCTTTGGCTTACAACATTCTTTTAGGGAGACCATGGATACATGAAATGCAAGCTATTCCTTCTACATACCATCAATGCTTGAAATTTCCTTATGAAGGAGTAGAGGTCACTATTCTAGTAGACATATCCACCACTTGCAATACATTGAAAGAAAGTGTAGATAAACTTGTGCCTAATAACAAAGAATCTTCCATTAAGCCAACAAAAGAAGCATCCACATCTAAAATGGAAGACGTTGCAAAAGAGGTCAATATCAAAGAAAATGGCATGGGAGAATATACTATAGAACTAGTCTTATCTTTGACATCTCTACCTATCTCACGTATGTCTTATGGAAAATCTTTAAAACAGTCCAAACCAGACTCTAAAGAACCTCTTGAGGCATATAAAAGAAATTTTGTGGTAGAACAAGTCTCCAAGCAAGAATTTGAAGAAGATGAAGTTGTGCTTACATGGCTATACAAAGATGAACCTGAATCTCAAGTTGTTCCAACTAGTGACTCTACAATATCCAAAATCCCTTCTAAGTCATATGGTCCAGGAGATAAATTGATAGCTAAGATGGGATATCCAGGTAAAGGACCTCTAGGAGTTAGAGGAGAAGGTCTTATAACACCTATTTCACATACTGGTAGGGAAAACAAAGATAATGTTGGCTTAGGCTTTAAAAAGAAACCCTTCCACCTCAAAGGTAATTGTTCTCATGTCATAGAGTAGATCACACTAGCAGAACCCCTTCTTAAGAAGGAAGAAACTGAATCATCAGATAGTGATTCAAATAGCTCATAACTTATTCCTTATGAGTGTTTGCCTAAGGAAATCAAAGACCTCTTGGAGCTGAAGATGACCCAATAAAAAGAATCAATGTAGTAGAAACACAAGAACCTACTATCAACCAAGAGGTAGTTACAACATGAGAACCAACTAATCTTGAAGACAATCAAACAGACAAAGAGGAAGGTGGCAATTATTCTAAAACAGATTCCCATGAGTATGAATTCAAATCAGAATCTGAGGGTAACCCTTCTTGGGGTATTCATCCTGACTTTACTCATGTTCGTAGATTTCCTAGAGACATAGATGAAGAATCTAATGACTATGAATGGGGAGTCATTCCAGAAGAAGATGAGCTTATTATAGAGAAACATGTTGATGTTATTCACCAATATGCACCTAAACCCAATGTAAGTCTAGAGCGAAATGATGAACCTATCGAGTCTGATCCACCTATGGCTGAATTGGACTCCCATAATGACATTGAGCCTATTCACAAATTGAATGTCTTAAGTTGTAATATCACCTTTGAACTCAAGCATCAAGTTAGGACCAATGATGACAAATCCATATCCATAAACACTATCTCCCAATCTTTCCCCATTTTGACTATCCAACATCCTGAACTTCTTGATCAAACCTCCACAAATCTGAGCCATGGTATTTATACCTTCCTAAATAACTATGCCCTTGCTTGCTACCTCAATGCAGTTGAGCCTATGAGGACTTCCATTAGTGAACTAATTGTTAGCATGATGGAGTCAGACATCAAGTATCTTAGTCAGAAAAATAAGAATAAGAATAAAAAGAAAAGGAGTTCTAAGGGTGAAAACCACTTTGTGGCAGTCTTAGAACCTATAAAAGTAAAAATAAAAGATGTATCCAAAGGTGAAAACCTCTCAGAGGCACCTAAGGATGAGATATTTGATGTCCTTCCAAGTCATTTACAGGATAGATCTCCAGTTCTAATTGAGCCTACTCAATCCATCAACTTGGGAACAATAGAAGAACCACAGTTGATTCATGTAGCACAATCTTTATCAGAAGAAGAGAAACAAAAATTTACTACATTCCTAATAGAAAAGAAGATCAACTTTGCATAGAAATATTCAGATATGCCAGGGTTGGATCCTAATCTTATAATGCATCATTTATCTATAGCTCCAAATGTCAAACCTGTTAAGAAAAAATTAAGAAAGATGCATCCTCATGTTGCACTCTTGGTAAAAGCTGAATTAGAGAAGCTCCTAAAAGCCGGATTCATCCGAGTTATTGATTATGCAGAATGGATCTCTAATATTGTTCCTATTTCTAAACTAGACAAATCAATCAGAGTGTGCACAGACTTTCAAGATGTAAATAGAGCATGCCCTAAGGATGATTTTCCACTACCTAACATTGATATGATAGTGGACATGACTATGAGTTTCGAGATGTATTCCTTAATGGATGGTTTTCCTAGATATAATCAAATAAAAATTGCTCTAGAGGATCAAGAGAAAACTACTTTTACATGTGCCTGGGGTACCTTCTGTTGGAATGTCATGCCATTTGGGCTTAAAAATGCTGGTGCTACATATCAGAGAGCTATGACTTCTATTTTTCATGACATGATGCATAGGACTATGGAGGATTATGTCAATGATACTTTAGCAAAATCTATGATTAGAGCTAAACATCTAAATGACTTGAGCAAGATACTAGACAGAATGGAAAAATTTAGTCTCAGACTAAATCCTAAGAAGTGTGCTTTTGGCGTCACTTCTGGAAAGCTCTTAGGATACATAGTTTCAAAGAAGGGCATTGAAGTTGATCTAGCTAAAGTGAAGGCTATCATGGAGATGAAACCTCCCAAAAACATTAGTCAAATGAGGACATTGCAATGAAGAATTCAATCTATCAGACGCTTCATATCTCAACTAGCAGACATATCACAACCTTTTACAAAAATATTACATAAAGGTGTGACATTTGCATGGAATGAAGAATGTGAGAACAACTTTAATCATATCAAGAAATATCTATCAAATCCTCCTATCTTGATGCCTCCCATTCCAGGGAAGCCTTTGATCTTATATGTCTCTGTAACAGATACATCACTGGGGGCATTGCTTGCACAACATGATGAGAACAAAAAGGAAAGAGATATATACTATATCAGTAGGACATTGGTGGCATATGAAAAGAATTATTCTATGATTGAGAAGGCTTGTCTAGCTATGATCTTTGCATCATAGAAACTAAGACATTACATGTTGGAACATACCACCCATTTGGTAACTAAGATTGATCCACTCAAGTACCTACTAAGCAAAGCTACCCTCACAGGTAGATTAGCTAAATGGGTCATGCTCTTAAGTGAATTTGATATTGAATATGTTGAAAGAAAATCTATAAAAGGATAGGTTATTGCTGATCAATTAGCAGATGCACCTATGATTGATGATACACCAATGCAAAAGGAATTTCCAGATTCCTCTATCATGACTCTTTCTTCTAGACAATGGCAGTTATTCTTTGATGGATTCAATACACATAATGGATCTGGAGCAAGCATATTATTTATAACTCCTCAAGGATACTCTATACCTAAAGCATTCAGATTAAAGTTCCCTTGTACAAACAATATTGCAGAATATGAAGCCCTTCTTAATGGTATGAAACTAGCAATTGAGTGGATAGTAATAGAATTACACATTCATGGAGACTCACAACTTGTAATCCATCAAGTCAATGATGTGTACCAAACTAAAGATGAAAAGCTCATCCCATACAAAAGAATGGTAGATGATATAAAGAAGTATTTCATATCTATCACATTTGAGCAAATACCTAGAACAAAGAATAAGGATGTCGATGCAATGGCAACACTATCTACTTTATTATAGCAACTGGAACATGAGCTATGCTATGAGTTCCTGGTGGAAGCACTATCTTATCCTGCATATGATTCCCTTGAGACCCACATGATCTACACTATTGTGGGTCATGATTCATCTAGATACAAAAACCTATTCTCCTATCTCCAAGACCAAATCATTCCCGATACCTTCAACCACCATGAAAAGAGATACATTATCTGTAATCCCTCCTGAAATGTCATCATTGGTCACAATCTGTACAAATGAGGTTTAGATGGTACACTACTTAGATGTTTAGAATGGGAAGAGTCTCAATGTGCATTAGAGGAAGTCCATGATGGTATTTTTGGGTCACACTCAAATGGTTTAACACTAGCTTGAAAACTTATTAGGGTTGGGTACTATTGGCCTGAAATGGAGAAAGAGTCTATCAAGTTTGCTAAGAATTGTCAAAAGTGCCAAGTGCATGGAAACTTAATTCATGCTCTAGGGAGAGATCTAATTCCCTCCACTACATAATGGCCTTTTCATCAATGGGCCTTTGATCTTATAGGAGCTATACATCCTCATTCTTCTAATGGACATACCCATATAATCACAGCTACCGATTATTTTACAAAATGGGTAGAAGCAGTCCCTTTGACACAAGCAACTAGAAAACAAATATCTATGTTCATATTGAACTATATCATATGCAGATATGGGATACCTCATTCCATAATCACAGATAATGGTGGAAAATTCAAGAACAAAGATCTAGATGATTTATGTGTCAAATTCAAGATTACACAACATTGGTCATCTATCTACTATCCTCAAGGGAATGGACAAGCAAAGGCTTCTAACAAGAATCTATTGAAAATATTGCACCGTATAGTTAATAAAACAAGAAGAGACTGGCATCTCATGATCAATCCATCTCTCTGGGCCTACAGAACAAGTATCAGAACACCTACTGGGGCTACACCTTTCACTTTAGTTTATGGGTCTGAAGTGGTACTGCCTATTGAGGTTGAAATCCCATCACTAAGAATTAGAATGTATTGTCTAGTAACTGATGATGACTACAGAGTGTCTAGGTTGCAAGAACTTGAAATACTAGATGAGCATAGACAAGTAGCATATGATCATCTCAGAGTATATCAGAAGAGAATGTCTAGAGGTTACAACAAGAAAGTCAAACACAGATAATTTCAAGTTGGTGATCTAGTCTTGAGAGAGAATCCTAAAAATCAATCACATCGAGAATGCAAGGGGAAGTTTGAACCCAACTGGCTGGGTCCCTTTGTAATCACTGCTACTTTTGGCTCTAGTGCCTATCAACTCTCAATGACTAAAGGAGAACAGCTCTAAGAACCAATCAACGTTCTCCATCTGAAGAAATTCTATGCCTAAGGCATTCAGTGTATGGTAAAATGTCCTGAAAAAATCATAAAAATTTGAAAAAGTCCTTAAAAAATGAACATCTTGGTGAAAACCTAGCAATAGGTGCTTTGATGATTCACAAAAAAAGTAAAAAATATCAATAGTACAAAAAAAATTGAAAAATGAAAAATACAAAAAAATGAGAAAAAGAAAAAAGTGCCTTGGTGAAAACTTGGAAACAAGCGCCTTGGTAGCAAAAATAGAATCTCTGCCAAGATGGTGAAAACCTGGCAAATGGGTGCCACTTGTTTCAAAATGCTCCATCTATCAGCGCAATCTTGGTCTTTCTCAGCTTTCAGTCTTGCTTTAGTTTGTACATATCTCCCAGTTTGTTTCTACATTCCTATTTTCAATAAGTCGATCTGTACACCAATCATCTCAAGCGTCTGTATCCTATCAATGTTCAAACTTGGGGGCAATCAAAGTCATATCCTATGGCCTCCAATGTATCTTAGATGTATCATATCTAGTCAGAGTCCTTTGAAGCTTCATTTCAATTAGTCAGTCAGTCTTGTCTCCAGAAAGGATTTTTCATCTACAACAACGCAATCAAACATCAAACACAAACCGAAAACAATCTGTGCTTTTACATGCTTTTATCTCCCTGTATGCTTACTGATTCAGATTGAGATTTTTCCATATTATGTCATTTCAAGATCTTTGATGATGTCCTTTACCGAATTTAGAGAGTGATGACTGGGGGCATAATCTTTTCTTTATTTTCTTCTTGTATGGGAAAATCTAACAACTTTGGAAATTCTAGATTGAAATGGTGTCTGACTGTAAGAGCCTCTATCTCAAATTGGATGGCCATGCGTACCTCAACCATTGATACTCGAAAAATTCAAGGAATTTTGATCTAACTATTGTCTTTTTGAGTGAGTTCTTTCTCCTAATGTGAAATGCGATCTTACCTAAGGATGTGAACGATAAAGGGTCACTACGGGTAATTCACATGGGATTTAGAATGATCTCTTGACTGCCTGATGTGTTTGTATGCAAGGCGTATTCAGGTCATCATGATGTTTATGTTTTGATGCTTATCCAAATTGCTATATCAAAATGGACATGATATTGAAGTCATCCTGGCGCTTATGCCTTGGTGCTTATATCTAATCCGACATTCTGAAAACTAAAATCAATATTCATATGCCCATCATTATCTAACCAGTGGGTGTTGTATTGCTTGCTATGCATACAAATTGATATTCATATGTCTATGGTTTCATAACTAGTGGGCATTGTATTGATTTATCTGGTTACCTAAAAATTCAATGATGAGAATGACCGACACATGATCAAGTGACTAGGTCCTAGGTCTTAGGTTGCATTTTAATTTGCATGTCTCTTTGCATTTTTGCATGTTTGCATGATCTCACAATGGCTAAACAAACTTCAAATGCTTAAACAATTCTTCAATTGTCTCTTCAAATCTAACAAGAGTTGAGACCTACCGCAAGCAGTTATCCTCATGGGTTAAACATCCTTTTGACATAAGACTGAGTACTTGTCTTCATCAATTCCTGCAAAACATATCATGTGTATCATTGCATTTACATTCCATATCATAATCATTTGTTGCATTACAATACATCCATGTGCATAAGCATGAATCATACATCTTTCCATAATCAAATACATTTGCATAACATCCATACATATGAAAGAAATCATTGCATTGCATACATCCATACATACATTCTACTCTACTCATAGCATAAGCATCACATGATATCATCATAAATCAAAACATGACAAGTACACATGAAGTCACAACCAAAATATCAATCTCATATATATCAAAAATCTCAAACTAGTTAGGGGTGCACTACTGGCACAGTGTACAAAAGAATACGCTCATGTGAGCTATCAAAGTCAGAATAGTATATCAAAACATATCAAAATAGATCGATTGTCAGCATGATCCTTTGCATCTGGTGGAGGAGGTGGTGGTGCATCTCGTACTACCTCTGCTCTGGGCACTCTGGCTCCCTCTAATGCCATCATATACTAAGAGTACGAAGGGACTCTCTGTGCAACAGGAATAATAGTGTAATATGTGGACACATAGTAAGTTGCCCAGGAGGTCTAATGAATCACCTTTATCTGTAATCTCTGCACCTCTGCATGAAGCTCAGTGTGCTATCTATCGGCCTCTAAAAATCTCTCCTCCCACCGAGCACTACGAACCTTTAGGTCCCAGACCTGTACTTTGATCCATCTAATAATCTCCTGTGGAGTAAGAGGAATAGTAGGATCAACATCGGTTGTTGGCATCTCAATATCTGGGGAAACCTGCTCTGTAGTCTCTGCTCTCTACACCTTACAGTGTCTAACCTCAGCACCTAAATCAAAACCTGTGTCCTCCTCTATCGGATCCATACCACCACCCACAACCTGCTCTGCTACAAGTACCTCCTCGGCTAAACCAACCCCCCCTAAAGTACCACCCTCTCCCCTAGTCTGTCTATGAGAACCTATAGATCTACCTGTTATAGAACTAGTGGGACAAGAGGGCCTCATTTGTCCTAATGGTCTTTGTGGCAGAGCCATCACTGTGGGTCTCGGAGGTGTGGGATGCACAATAGGAACCTGTGTGGGTCTGGGACCCTATCTCATCGGAGCACCTATAACATCCATCGCCTCCTCCATGGAAGGTATCAACTATGTCAGATCCAAAAATATATGAATCAGATGATCAGCAAGCCATGCAATAAATCCATCTGTAACCCCAGCATCAAGTACATCTGGTCTATACTCCCAATCTCTATCGACAATAGCATTGTACTCCTGTGAACACAAAGCATAAGAGAACCTCGTGGTTCATCCGAGTCCTAGCTCTTGAGCTATCCGAGCATAAGTGGCATAGTCCTTTGGTGCATCCTACACTTGTCCATATTGTCGCCACACCCTAGTAATGATGAATCTCTCTAAAGTGGAGGATGACCTCCCGATCAGTACACGGCTCTAGAAGAAAAAACTAAACTACTCTCGCGTAGTCGGCCAAGGCTCAATACCTACATATGGTCTCCATCGAACAAATGTCATATCATCGAGGCATCGCCTCCAATACTCCACGTGACCCATCCATCCATGTATGACATATCTGGCATATATATATATAACAAGCTCCTATGGCTGCCTCTATGAAGTGCATACTGGTCTCTAAACTGGGATATGCTCCCACACCCAAATCTGTAGAACTAAAGCTCTGGTTGTAAAAGATTTGCTCTCCTAATACACTACCTCGTGCATCTCAGAGAACATATGGGCCAAAAGACACTGACCCCAAGCCAACTCAGAGGGAGTCACCATCAAACGTGCTACCATAGGGGCCCAGCCCATCAATAGATCATTTTGTTGACAGTCAGACATGATAATACCACTGATCATCCTGGCAATGATACACTCCAGTCAGTGTGTCTGTCCATATCATTGCACTAAGGTCTCCCAAGAAATAGAGCCATTCATCTGGGTGTCATCTCCAAATACATGTCAAAAAGCTAATAAACCTGAGTTCCCCGAACTCACATACTCTAGCCGTCGGCCTGCATGGAAAGGAATGCGCAGTATATGATACACAACCTCTAGAGTAACAGTGATCTCCCCAGTCGGCAGGTGGAATGTCTGAGTCTCCAAATGAAATCTCTCAATCAGAGCAGTCAAAAGTCTATGATTTACCCTAATCTTGGGTAAATGTATAAGGTACTCAAACCCACAAGAAGCAAGGTGTACCCTCATTAGGTTTGGTAGTGACACACATAATCCCTGCATAGTAGGATGTGAAATCCATACATGAACATCTGGATATATGACCTACACAACACAGAAATAGGGAATCCTATTAGTAATTTGGTTACAAAACAGGTTACAAGAGCAAAAATGGGACAGTTCAGTATTTCAGAAGGTAGGTTAAAAGGTCAGCAATCAGGCTAAAGGATCAGAAAATTCAAAAATTTGACCTAATACTGAGTTTTAGGCTCACTGTTTTCCATATGACACTTCAGACTGGCAGGAAGAGTCGTACGAGTTTCTACATTATACCATATGACAAAGCATAATGATACTACAATGTATTCCTCCTCATACAAGTTATGAGGGACCCGATGAAACGTTGTACGACTCTTGGGTCCCTCTGATATGAGTATTGGGGGTAATGATATGACAACCTATCTGCAGTTCAAAAGTCGTACGAGTCTCGCTGGAGAGTCGTACGAGTTTCCATGCATGCAAAAATTCAAAATTAAAAAATGTACGAAATATTCTGAAAATGCTATAAATCATGGAAAAAACAACTTTTCAAAGAAGCACAGAGGTCCACCTACCGGATGTCCATACTGTCGAGGTCTCTGGTGTCTCCGACTGCGCTCAAATCAATGTGAACTCATAGGTACCTTTGGTTCTGTCGCTTTCTCTACCATTTTTGCTCAGAGGGTTCCACAAGATTTCTAAAGTCAAAAGGTTGAAATGAATTGAAAATGACCCTGCCTTTATATAGCTTTTGACCTAATTTTCAAAAGTGCTCCATTTTTCATGAAAATTGCACCTCTGGCTAATTTCGACATTCTGAATCCATTTTCGGGATCAAAATCAAAATCTGAGATCATTTACTATGTCAAAATTGTGATTTAAAATTTTTGAACCCAGGACGGTCTATTGCTTGCATAATCGACCTTCAATCATCACAGAAATCCACTATTCAACTTAACTGATTATCTTACATCAAACTATCAAATTTTCAACTTGGTCAACTATGGTCAACTTATGGTCAAACCTAGTCAAACTTAGTCTTCTGGACCTCCAAATGATGTAGAATGCATTCTCAAACGTGTTTAACCACTTCTCATATCAATTAACATGCTTCTAAACTATCAACGTTGACTTTCCTTGTCAGATTTCAATTTTTATCCTGAAGGGGGCATGGTATTGCATATCATTCAAAGTCTATAATCTAAATTTGAAATCATATATTTCCTCAGTAATCAAGACAACAACCATGTCTAGTTGTTGATTCATCAAAAATACCTCATCACTTGGGGAAAATCAATCATCGCTTGGGGCATATCAGATTCATCGAGATCCATATCAATCTGGTATTCTCTTAATCTTGTAAACTATATCAGTCTCTTCATAACCATTGGTTCATTAGCATTATTTCCTTGGTTCTTCATAACTGAAGGGTTCAGATGTGATACCAATGTGATTCTTATCAAAAATTGGGTCTAGAATCGGTCACTCACTTCTTCGCAATCATAAGGTTCAAAATCAGGCATTTTGACACTTTTTCACAATCATCAGTTCATTGTTGTTATAGTTAACATTATCTTTGGTCATTCAGGACCTATTATCTTCATATCAATCAGCTTCTGTCTCATATCAATTTTGATTTCAAACATCATACACAGACTGTCTTTGAACTACTGCGCTTCGCACAACAATTCAAAGAAGGGCAAAATGTAATACCCCAAAAATGGGCTATAAGTTCATTAATCTCCTATATCGACACATCGAATGATATCAACATCAAAGTCCTAACCTAAGGCACATCTGAACATTATTGAATCTTAATTGATTATCTCAAATTCTACATCGGGGAATATTCCTTATTCCTATTTATCCTAATTATCTTTAATTTAATGATTATTTGGTGATAAATCCTATTTATCCTAGAGTTTGATTAATTGAATATTCTAAATATTTAATTAATTAGATTTAATACTGCCACTTAATTATTTAATTGGATTTAATTATATTTATTCCTAAATTGTATTATTTCATTTTGACAATAAATCAAATATCCTATGACTAATTGATTAAATTCTTATTTAATTAATTAATGTCAATTGTCAAATTTAATAATATAGTTTTTGGAATAAAAGTTTGATTTAATAATTGATTAACCCATAAATCAATTGTTTTATTTTTAAAATCAGTTTAAGTTGAGGATAAATCACTTTATTTATTTATTTAATTCATAATTAATTATGCACATCCAAAAAGCAGTTGAACTTTAAATCAAAAAATCAATTCAAGTTGTTTTAAAAATAAACTCAACTCTCTTTTGAGTTAAAAGCTGATCTCAACTTCTGATTTAAATCAAAAAGCTATTTTTTCATGATTTTTTGTGAGTTAACTATCTTTAATTCCTTGTTGACTCAAAAATCAACCTGAGTGATTTATGGCTTTTTCCATGCATCCCAAAGCCCTGGATTTCTATAAATCAAGGCTTCAGCTCTTCACAAATCATCTCACAAGTTTGCATACTTACTCTACCAAAATCAATCCACGAATTTGCACAATCACGCTGGTGAATCGACATCTGAAGAATTGAAGCTTCTTTGCAAATCAACAACTTTTGTGAGATCAATCTTATTTGCAATTCATTGTAGCTTAATTTACATATTAGTTTTTCATTCATAATTGCATAGAAAATACAAAAATATAGATTAATTTGCATTCATCTCATATCTAGATTCTGCATTCAAATCCTTCGTTTAGGTGTCATCAAGGTCACTAATCTCGGTCCAATCTGAGAATACATACTCGCATCTACTAGAAGGCAGTAAATCACCTGGTTAGATTAGTTTTCATTTCACTGCACGATTTTGATTTTAACTAACCTCTAATGTTTTACTGAAGTGTTGTGTCTATAGCTAGGTACAAAATTCACACACACAATACCAAGTACTTTTGTAAATACAATTGTAATGTCATGAAAAAGTGTTTTTGCCACTAAATCAAAGGGGGAGATTGTAGATCTCTATAGTTTTTTTGACTATTAGTGTCTTACACTTAGTCATTATCTAGGCAATGTTGGTTGGTCATCACTACGACTGAGTCATCATGTATAGGCCGAGTCATGTAATGTATATTTACTGAGTAGTAGTCACTACCAAGTAAACCAATGGTCACTATGTATTTTTGTATTGGCCAAGTTAGTTTTTTTCAAGCTATGTAAAGTAATGTATACCGAGAAATAGTGATATCAGCGAATGTCGAGTACAGTGAATGTCGAGTACCAGAGACATCAATTGCTAAGTTAGCCAGAATCAACATATGAGTTTGTTATGGCACAATCATCGAGGTAAAATGTTTTGGCCGACATTCATGTTTTGTATTTTGTTTGTTGAGGAAATCATGAAGGTGATTACACTCCTATTTTATAATCATTGATCCTAATGCAACACTTGGAGCCAATCAGAATTAGTAAAGCTTAAGTGGCAAAAAGAGTAAATCTGGATCGTAGATCTTGAAATCTTGAGGAAGTTTAGTTGTCTATATAAGGATAAGATCTAAACCCTAATATGTGTGTGAGAGGATGCAAATGGAATGAAGGAATGAGTAGAGAATACATTTAGACCAATGAAGCATTCTGATAGAGTTTAGTGACCGAGTAAAGAAGTGAAGGACAGAATAGAGATAAACTTGATAGATGAGATCAAATCAGATACTGGAAGCAGAATATCTATAATTAGCATACAGTGCAGACCGAAGGATCGGGTACTAAGACATTCTAACAAGTGTATCAGGATAAATCTCTTAACAAAGTGGTTTTAACAAACCTTTTGTAATCTCTTAACTGAGTGCTTACTTAGTTGTAAGTTCTAAATCCTTTTGCAAGGTAGACTGTATAAGTCTTTTAGCTCTTAACAGGGTAGACCCCTCATAGGGTAGATCATATTTTGTAATCAAATTTGTAGCCCTAACAGGAAAACTTTATACTGTAGTAGTGAAGATTTGTGGGTGTCATCCCCACCCCAGTATAGTCTTTCAAGGGTTTATGGGTAACCAAAGTTATTGTGTTATGAGTACTTTCTTGAATGTTGTTTAGTGTATTAGCTTTATTACATTGATGTAGTTTCTATTTAAGCTATGCAAAGTTTTTTAGTAATGATAAAATAGATTAATAGGTGATATCTGATTCACCCCCCCCTCTCAGTATCACATTTCCCAACTAAATTTCCAACACAAGGTGACCAGGTGGAAAATCTTGACACAAAAGAATGGTTGTCACCTTCTAATGGTTAATAGCCAAAAAGATCAAGACTCAAAAGTACATAACAACATCTCAAAAAACTAAATTCAAGAAGTATCTATAAACTCAATAATTCAAGTTCGGGTAAAGTAATCGTGGTTAAGACAATATCATACTAAGACACTTAATCCCACACAAGACATAAAGGAAACCAACTCGCAACGTGAGTCCCAATTATGCAAAAAACATTGATATGTTTACTAAGTTCAATTTAATAAATAAATAATTCACATAATCATCAAATAAATTAATTTATAAACTGTTTATATAAATTATTTTATTAATCATAATTACTAAATAAACAATATAATTAAATCTTAATATGAATCTTCAATCACTTATAAATTAATTTATAAAATCTTGATAAATTGGTTTATTAAAAATAATTACTAAAGCCCAATATGATTACATCTTTTAAAAGCAATCATTCTCAATCCATTTTTTAACCATTAAATAAATCAAATATTCAACTTAGAATTTCCTTGTTAAAACCCACTAGCTAATATATACTCTATATTTAAATACATCAAGATGTATCGAGGCATTTAATTTTTTCAACTTAAATTTTATTTAAGGTGAATGATGAAAAAATTAAATGTCTCGATACATCTTGGTGTATTTAAATATAGAGTATATATTAGCTAATAGCAGCCGCAGCGCGCATATCACATAGAATAAATTAATAAATAATTACATAATATGTTTTTAATTAAATAGAATTTAATATAATATTATTATAATATAATTACTTTTTCTAACCCAAATTGTATTACGCGTTGATTAGTAATCTTAAGATATATTTGGGTTAGGGTTAGGGTTAGACTTTAGGTTATGGTTATGCTTAAAGTTAGGTTTAGTATTAGGGTTTATATTATGTTTAGGGTTAGGGTTCAAGTTAGTGCTTGGATTAGGTTTTGGTTAGGGTTCATATTAGGTTTTTGTTAGGGTTAAGGTTAGAGTGAGGGTTAGGATAAATATTACAGTTGAGGTTAGGGTTTGTTTCATGATTAGGATTAAGATTAGGTTTTGGGTTGAGGATATAGTTAGATTTAGGGTCATTCTTAGGTTAGAGATATAGTTATAGTTAGGGATAAGGTTAGGGTTTAAGGTATGGTAAAATTAAATTTAGGATTAGGGATAAGTTTTGGGTTAATGGTACATTTAGTTTTATGGTTTGGGGTATGACTAGGGTGAGTGTTAGGATTAGGATTAGGGTTATAGCTAAAATTAGCTCATTTGCATCATGGTTAGAGTTTGGATTAGGTTTTGGGTTAGCGATATAGTTAGGTTTAGCATCACTCTCAGGTTAGAGAAATTGTTAAGATTAGGATTAGGGTTAGGGTTAGGGTTAAGTTTTAGTTGGAGTTAGTATTATTGTTAGGTTTATGGTTAGTATTATGGTTAGTGTTAGGGTTGATATAAATTTTAGGGTCACCGTTAAGGTTACAGTTAGAGTTCTAATTATGGTTAAGGTTAGTATTTATATTAGGTTTTATTTAGGGTTTAGATAAGGGTTTGGTTAGGGTTAGGATTAGGGTTTAGATTAGGGTTTGGTTAGGATTAAGAATATAGTTATATTTAGGGTTAAATTATGGTTATGGTTCAAATAGGGATAGAGTTATAGTTAAATTAGTTTTATGGTTGAAGATCAATTAGGGTTAGACTTAAGGTTAGATTAGTGTTGGATTTCCATAAGAGGGAAGTATTTAAGTTATGATTAGGGTTGAACTTAATTATAGTTAGGGTTTAATTATAGATATAGTTTGATGATTACGAAGGTTTAGTTATAGTTAGGGTTAGGAATATAGTTTAATTAGGGCTACAATTAGGGTTATAACTTAATTATATGAGCGTTAGAACTTAATTAAGATTAATATTTAATATGGGTTATATTTTTACCTAGGATTCAAATAGGATTATGGTTTAATTAGGGTAAGGATTAAGTGTAGGGTTAGGTTCAATTATAATTAGATTAGGTTTAGATTTTGAGGTAGAGATTAATTAGAGTTAGCGTTAAGTTTAATGTTAGGTTTCAAGTTGGGTTAGATTAGGGTTAGGATTATATTAATTAAAGTGATATTAATATATATTTAATTAATAAATATATTAGATAAATAATAATTTAAAATATTATTATCAAATAATAATTTGACATTTGTATTTTTTATTATACTTACATTTATACAAAATATATTATTAGACTATTTTTTATTAAAGTTAAAGTTATATTGTTTAGGCATTAATCAATCTCATCCACATCTCATCTCACTTTATATGAATATTATATTTTTTTAATTTTTGCATCAAACCAATTCAAATGATAAAATTAAACTAACTTTTTATCTTTTTAATTTTAAAATCTAAAATCTAAAATCTTTCTAAAACCCTTCAAAAAAATTTTAACATTTTTATTCTATTTTACCATGCAAATAAATCTATATTCTAAAATTAAAATAATTCAACATGTTTTAAAACTAAAACTAAAATATAAATATAAATAGAATATTTCTATATTTTTCTAGATATATAAGAAAAAACACTATTATAATTATTTTAATACATAAAAATCATTTTAAATTCTAAAATAAATTCTAGTTCTATTGATTTTTAAATGAATCGTCAATTAGTTTTAGGAAAAATTCAAAACTAAAATTTACATAAAAATAAAATGTTTCTATATTTTTCTAAATATATAAACAAAACTTCTATTCTAATAAACTCTTTTTTTAAAAAAATATTTTCTATTATTTATTTCTTTCTTTTTTAATTAGGATACCTTTAAGACAAGTCACAATTATCATCACTTTCATCTTTGGTTGCTTTCTCAATTCTTATTTTTGTGCACATGGCCTAGGATCATGGTTAAGATTAGGGTTTACCTAGGGTTATGGTTATAGTTAAAATTATGTTTAGATTTGATATTTTCATCATGGTTGTAAGTTTTTAAGACTATATAATAGATAGGGTTAGGCTTTAGGGTAGGTTTAGAATTAGGGTTGGGATTATGGTTAGGGTTATGATTTGGGATTATGGTTAGGGTTAGGGTTTGGAATTATGGTTAAGGATTATATTATATTAGTTTTATGTTGATAGTAAGCGTTGAAATTAGGTTTGTGACTTGGGCTATGGTCAAGTTTAGGGCTAGAATAATGGTTAGAGTTCAGAGTTATTGTTAAGGTTATGATTTACATCATGAATATGCTTAGGGTTAAGTTTTCTAGGTTTAATCTATAATTGTATGTGATTTTATTCTTGTCTCTTGTGGTAATAAAATTTGTGAAAGTGGGTTGTGATAGGATTAAATTGAAGGTTAGAGAACTAAGTTTCAAAGATACAATTTAATTTGATTTAGTTTTACTAAAGAACCCTAACCTAAATTCAAATCCTACTTATTTTAGAAGCTAACTAAGAACTTACCATAATCCTAACTCTAAGCGTAGTACAATTCTTATTAATCCCCAATCCTTACTAAATAATCCTTATCTTATCAACAAATTTAATTAAAATTTAACCCTAAAATCATTTAATAGTAACCCTATCTAATTAAACTTTCACTAAAATATAAAAAATAATTAAATTCAACATTTATATTAACTCTCATCTTAATTGAATCCTAACCCTAATTGATATAATAACTTTATCTAAATTGAACCTTAATTAGACCCTAACCATAATTTCAACTTCAATTTGAGTAATGCCAAATAGTAATTTGAAATTTCTATTTTTTATTATACTTATTTACATAAAATATATTATTACTAAGATAACATTATATGTGTAGACCTTATTAGAAGATAGAGTATCTTTTAAGTTGTAAATTTGAAAAAAATAGAAATTAATCTAGATATCTAAGCAAAATTACTATTCTATTTTTCCTTTTAGAATTTTCTATTTTTATTTTATTTTAAATGAATCAATAATTAGTTTCACAATAAATTTAAAACTAAAATCTAATATGAATAGAACCTTTCTAAAAAAATTCCAATACATAAGAAACATTTCTATTATATTTTAATAGATTGTAAATATTTAAACAATAGCTTTATTACACCTAAATCAATTCAAATTGAATTCTAGATTTTCATATAATCTTTCTAATTTGTTTTTAGTTGTTTAAGAAATATTTATATTCTATTTTTTTTCATTTAAATCATTTTAAATTATCTAATGAAATTGAATTCTTATTTTAAATTTTAAAATAAAATAAAAATTAATTTTAGAATAAAATAATTTTATAATTGATTTTTTATATTAATGAGAAAAATGTTGAAACATATAATGATATTTAAATATTAAAACATTGTCCATATTCATTTTCCTGCCCTAAATTCTTTGCACCTCACTTAATGATTACCGCCTTCTCTAACACTATTGCATATTCGAGGCCCTCTTCATCCCTCACATTCACACATGCTGAAAATTTATCATGTTCAGAAATTTACAAAATTAAATTATATTCTTACATTAAATATAACATAAAGATTATTTCTAATTAAAAATAAAGATGTTTTTTTTTTTTTTTGGCAAAAATTTTATATTTATATTAATATTAATCTGGTTCAAATGGCTCCTGGAGAAAGAACCAGTAAAGAAAACTCTGTTCGTTACCCATATATATACAAAAAGAGTGGCAGCTTGCTCAAAGAAGTTTTCATAGACTACCCAAAAACCCACAGGTCAAAACACGACCTAATGATAAGTACAAAAAAGGCCCCCCAATCAAAATGGCAGAATAAATCTACATTACAATATGTTTCGAACTAGAATTGTGAAATCCCCTTAGAAGACATCTCGCCTTTATGTAGGCCAAAATACAACTAATTAAAACCCCCTGAGAGAGACCCCTTTACATTGACCATATTATAAGAGATAGAATACATTTACAATGAGAAATTGGCCCTCATATTAGGAATATGACATCTACCACATAATGTACATAGAGCACCCAATAGAATGGCATAATTTGCATTAAGAGCCCATGTGAGGAAACTAAACAATAAGAACCGATGAAAGCATCTCCATAAACCATGTGGGTTGACCAAGAGTAGCACGAAGCACCTCCTGCAAAATAATTTTGAAAGAAAACAAAAATAGATTGCACCACAAAGTATGTTAGAACATCACTGCTCATGACTCCCAAAATCAGGATGCGAAGGCGGTGACAGGAATAGAGAATTCCAGAGACCATCTGCTTGAGAAACAAGAGAATCCCCCGAAGTGAAGGATGCACACGGTGACAAAAAAGCACAAGTAGATGGAGGTAAAACCAGGAAATGAGCAAGCGAAGAGCATGAGCCAACTGACAATGGAGCCAGAGAATAAGCAAGAACTTCTTATGGACCCAAATTACTAACAGGTGTGATACCATCTAACACAGGAGAGGCCAAAACCAAATCTGAAGTATGAACATGTGACAATAAAGCAAGTAAGGCATACATTTTTGCAAATGCCTTCCCTCTATGTCTCGCATCAAACAGGGTTCTATTAAGAAGGTGATCAAGAGGCATAATAGTATTTGATGAAATGCAATCTTTAACAATAGTAAGAAGCATGACATATTTATCAGAGTTAAAAAGAAGGTGTCGAGGAAATACACCTCCAATATGAGCATCTTGAAGCCAAAATTTGTACTTTTGGACTACAAGAAGTAAACCATTTTCATGAAGGAAGTGCAGCCGAATAGACCAATTTGCAATAGCTAATAACAAAGTCCATGACTGAGACAAATCCAAGATATTAGAACAAAAGACTGACACAATTTGAGATGGAAAGATAATCCTTTGGAAATGCGGAGATAGGACTGAATCACCAATCAGTCTACGAATACTTCGAGCACACTTTGGACAGTGAATAAAAAACATGGATGCAAGGGCATCATCAAAAACATTACCTTCAAATGGCACTTCCAGATGAGGACTTGATAGTCAAACTTGAAGATTCAATGGTCTAAACTCATCAACATATCTGTGTAATGCCATGGAAACAATACAAATAAAGCCAAGACTATGTTGTCAAAGAAAAGATCAAGTAATTGAAATGAAGCTAAGATTGATAATATACCACATGGAGCCATCATGAAGAACCTTTCCCCATACACATAAATAAATGAAACAAGTACGAGCCAATAAATTTCACACATAATTAATCAATACTCAGCAAGGTCCTTACAAAAGTAGACAAGATTACCTTATGCAAGCCAAATCATGAAGTGAACACTCGATCCAAAAATAAATAGAAGGTAGCAATGAAAGGAAATTTTACACATGTGGAGGCAGAGTATTAATAGTACATGCTAATCATGATATATCAAGGAATAAAGTAGCATGATATGTTACGCAAGATGACGTAAATGCAGATTATTCATACTTACGGCCAAACTAAGCGTAAATGGTATAAATTTATGAAGGATAATTAAGGGGAATCCAATTTTATTAAGTTAAAGATGGAGAGGTGAGAACTTGGAGATACAAGGGGAGAAGGGTAGAGGATGGTAGAGCCATCAGCACCAAAATTAGCTAACAAATCCTCCAGACAATTTCCCTCTCTATAAGTGTGGGTTAGAAAACAATCTGAAAATGAATCTAGAAGGGACCAAATTTGACACAGTACATAATGAATGTGCTTTGAAAAGACAACTCTTCTAACACATGCATTGATAATAATAGAGGAATCACCTTCAACATGTAGGAATTGGATACTTAACTTCTTAGCAGCAGAGAGTCCATACACTAGCGCAAGAGCTTCAGCCAAATTATTGGTTCCTGAAGGGATGGGGCAAGCCTCAAAATAAATAACTAATCCTAGATGATCACGAAGAACAAAACCAATCCTTGACTTGTCTGGGTTACCTTTAGAGGAACCATCAAAATTTAGTTTAATATATCCATTTTGGGGGGCGGACCATCTAATTAAAGATCTAACATTATTTTTATCTTTCGGGCATAAGGGGAAAGGGAGAGAAGGGAACACTGACCCCTGCCAATCCTTGGCAATAGAGTTATCCCAAGTAGAAAATCCCCAATTACCTTTGAATTTACATGTATAAGCATTAGTAACCTCAACAATAGAATGTTGAAGTTTTTTAAGAACAACATCAATGTTGGACGGGGAATTTCGAAAGATCCTTTTATTTCTCTCCCACCAAATGGCCCATATCACTAGAGAAGGAGAACAAAGCCAGATAGAGGCAAACATGGATTTAGTAAACAAATATGGCCAAGATTAGAATAAATTCCAAACAGTCACAGGGAGTGGCATAGGAAAATTCAATTTATTTAGAATGAATAACCAACATTCTTGAGCAAAAGAACAATTAAGAAAAAGGTGATCAATAGATTCTTGATCTTGATTACACAAAACACAAGGAAAAACATTTGTAATATTAAGTCTAGCTAATCTGTCACTTGTGAGGACTCGTTTCTTTAGAACAAGCCAAGAGAAACAACCAACCTTAGGAAGAACTAATTTGTGCCAATAGAAAATAAAGGCCCTTTTCCTTGAGCTATTATTTTGACTATTTTGAATTTTCTCATAGCCCAATTTGACCATATAATTACCATCTGGAGATGAAGCCCAGAAGAGATGATCAGGAGATCTAGAAAGGAAAATATTTTGTGAAGAGAGAAACTGATTTGCAACACTAGCTTCTTGGGAAGAAATTAGAAGAAGAGAAAAGTCAATCCATATTACTAAACCCATGTGAATTGAAACTGTAGATACATAAGAAGAGAAATTAGAACCCCACACAGAAGAGGCCACTTCCCAGATGTTTAGAAAGGGTTGAAGAGTGCATAAAGGCGACAAACCATTCCATGAGTCAAGCCAAAAATTAATTGATTCACCATTATGAACTTCCCATGAAATAGAGGAAGTAATAACAAATCTAGCTTCCATCATAAAATTCCAAATGGCCGAGCATTTCGGAGGATCAAGAATAGAAATGATTCTGGAAGGATCTAAATTGTCAAGGTATTTCTCTTGCATTAAACTACACCATTTAATATTGGGTTGAGAAAATAATTTCCATACCAATTTTCCACCAAAGGCTAAATTACAAGATGACAAGTTATGAAGGCCCACTCCACCAGTAGATAAAGAAGAAGCCATATCTGAGAGTGAGACAAGCGGAATTTTCTTTTCACCTGTCATATTGGCAGTCCAAAGGAAGTCCCTAATTAGTTTATCAATCTGATTTATCACTAATTTTGGGGCTTGAAGAACTGAAAAATAATAATTGGGAATAGCTAAAAAATAGTTTTGATTAACAAAATTCTCCTAGACAAGGAAAGCCATCTTGCTTTCCATGCCAGAACCCTTGACTTAATACAAGCAATAACCACCTGGCAATATAGTGATTTATTAGAGCCTAAAAAGAAAGGAACTCCTAAATAAGTAGAAGGTAATTCATCCACAGGGAGCCCAAGGATATCAACAATCCTTTGGGCTAATGATGGTTGTACATTAAAAATGTATATCTTTGATTTTTGACTATTAACTTTTTGACCAGATGCTAAGCAATATAAATCTAAGACTTTCTTGACTTGTTTAGCCTTAGCTATGGAAGCCTTACCAAAGAGTAGTGTGTCATCAAAAAATAAAGAGTGTGTAATCAAAATAAAAGTGTTCGGAATGAGGATAACATGCCACAAACTTGCAGAATGGGATGCATTAATGGCTCGATTAAGGGCCTCAGCCATTATTATAAATAGAAAGGGGGACAAAGGTTCTCCTTGCCTTACACCCTGAGAAGATGGAAAGAAACCAGTGGGTGCTCCATTAATTATCATAGAAAAGTGAGCACCGGCTATACAGGCCTTAATCCATTTACACCATTTTTTTGAAAAAACAAATCTTAACAAAACTTCTAGCAAAAAGGACCAACTTACCCTATCATATGCCTTCATCATGTCCAACTTAACAAAAAAAGAAGGAATGGAATGTAATTTTATTGAATGTAGGGTTTCGTGAGCCAAGATGGCCTCGTCTGTGGTGTCCCTACTAGGGACAAACCCCCTACTCACGAGAGATGATTCTCAGGATAATATGTTGAAGACGCAGGTAAATGGCTTTAGTAATAATTTTATAAATTGTATTACAAAGTGAAATAGGATGGAAGTTAGCAAAAGTTTGAGGATCATTCACTTTCGGAATAAGCACAATATTTGTAGTGTTAAAGCACTTCAACATAGTTGAATTCTTCCTAGACTCCTCTAGGACAGCTAGTAAATCAAAAGCAATAACATCCCAAGTTTTTTGAAAGAAGAGGCCTATAAACCCATCAGGGCCAGGAGCCTTGTCAGGAGATAAAGAAAAAACTACATTTCTAACTTCTAACAAGGTAAAGGGAGCCATTAAACTCAGATTGTCCTGGGGTGAAATAGAGGAAGGAATATGTTGAAGGATATCAATGAAGTTATCAGCATCAGGTATCAAAGACATATGGGGAGATAACAAGTTTGAAAAGAACCTAACTCCTTGTTTCTCTATTTCTTTTACATCAGAAAATATATTCCCATGCTCATCTTTTATGGAAAAAATTGATTTAGCTGCTTTCTTATGCTTGGCGGATGCATGAAAAAACTTAGTATTTTGATCACCTAATTGTAGCCATAATTCATGAGACTTTTGCCTCCAATATTCTTCTTCTCTAGCACACAACTCATACCACTCCGACTAGAGTGCTTTTTGCACTTCATAAGACTGTGGATCTAATCCATTGACTATAATGTGTTGGTTAATTTTAGATAAGTCCTTTTCTATCTTTTTCTTTTGCTCAAAAATGTTTTTAAAAACATTGATATTCCAAGCCTTGATTAGATTTTTAACAAACTGTAATTTTTTAAAAAATTGAAACATCTTGGTTCCATTTTCATGAGGTGTAGATTGCCACCATTGCTTCAAAAGGGAGTGAAAAAGAGGATGCCTCAACTAGACTGATTCAAATTTAAAAGAAGATTTTTGAGAAATAGACAAAGGTGAATTAGGTGATTCAATGTGTAATTGAATAGGGAAATGATCAGAATCTGAAAAAGATAGGATTTCTAACAATAAGAGAAAATTTTCCAATTTCCAAAGATGAGATCCCAAAAACCTATCCAGCCTAACCGCTATCTGAAGAAAACTTGACCTACGATTTGTCCAAGTATAAGAACCATTTGAAGGTGAGATATCAAGAAGATCATTATCCAATACGAAATTATTAAAATCAAAGACCACTAAATTAGGAGTGTTAATTCCTACCTTTTTATCATTTGGGCTCAAAGTAGCATTAAAATCCCCAGCAAGAAGAAATTTGGAAGATGTGAATTGTTGAAGTACATTAGTTAGAGATTGCCAAAGAAGCAACTTAGCATGAGTAGATGTGGGCCCATATAAATTGATTAGAAGGAAAGATAGAGAAAATTACTTAACACTTAATAGCTTCCAACTAGTATCTGATTGAAGAGGGAATACCGAAATGGTCTTAGGATTCCATAAGACTGCCAAACCTCCTAAGGCTCCATTTGCTAGAACAAAGGAACTTTCCCACAAACCCCACCTCTGTATTGAAGAATTAAAATTATCAATAAAAAACTTAGTTTCTTGAAGAAAAATAATATCACATTGAGAAGAATCAAGCCTTTTCTTAATTCTATTTCTCTTGTCAGGGGCATTAATGCCCCTGACATTCCATGAGAGGATTCTCATTGTGGACAAGGAGAACACTTAGTTCTCCTTGTCAAACATCTTTTTGAAGAAGAAATTTTTTTATCCAATGTGGATTGAACACCAGCCTCAATTTCTTCCAAGGCTTTAGTTAATTTGGACTTTCTACCTCTTTTTTTAGGCATTTGAACGTTCATTTTTGGGGATAAGGGAGTCTGAACAATGGATGATTTATCCAATTTCTTGACCAAAGACAGGCACAGAATCAATAGTCAAGGAATAGTCCTCACTATTTTTCAACTGGAAAGTATCTGAAGACAAGGTAGGAGAAGGGTTAACATCATCATGATTTGGTGTAGCAAGAAAATCTGACAAGGAATCATCATAATTATCTTGGCATTCTAAAAACATAGAAGTATTATCAATTACATCCTTATTAGGGTTAATACGAAAATTCACAGCCGAAATAAATTCTTTAGCCATCAAATCAGTATACTCCAAAGATAACTTTCAAACTTAAGTGGATCTCCTGAGAACATCAATTTATTAACAATGGCATCCATCAAAGAAGAGTCTACAGTCTTGGAATGAGATTTGGATATTGAGAAAGACTGCGAATGAATTAAAACCTATGAAAAATCAACCGCATTAAGAACAGAAGCAATAACTGGAAGATACCATCTTAGCATGCTAACAAAAGAGTAAATGTAATCAAAAGTCAAAGCAGAAGGTTGATATAAAGGAACTATTTGTCGTTGTCAAAATAAAGATGTTCTTATATGCTTAGAATTAGAAATAATGATGTTGTAATATAATTTCTAATTAATATAGGCCTGCAAATTAAATCTTTCAACAGATAATGAAGAAATTGCTTGATGCACATGCATTAAAAGCTTTAACAAATAAGACATATTGCGCAGAATGAAATTAAATTAAATTTTTACTGACATTTAGTAGACCTGCCAGTCTTGAATTTCTATGACAGCAGGGATGAGCAGAGACAATTCAAAATGGAAAAAGATACAAAGTTCTCAGCTTTGCCTGGGGAGAAAATCGGCATGATTAGAAATGTGGACATGATATCTGAGAAAATTGAAAGCTACGAAAAAGTTCTATTACAAAATTCTATTTATGAACAATGCAAGCAGACCCTTTTGTTTGATTTTGCACACGACACAATATTCTGCCTTACCCGTGAGATATAACACGAAATGCCCAAAGCTTCATCTCTATCCCCATTTTGATTTTGATCCCAATTCAAATCCTTAAGTTTAGACAAGTCAAGGGACGGGCTCCAATCACACCATTCCTTCCTTTATCCCCTCTCCCGGCTCCCACATTGAAGATCGATACTTTAGAGCGAGACCAACAAGACAAAGAAAGGTAGCTTCTCGTTCATTCATTGTGTACCCAATAATAGTGCGAGAGGGGGGCCCAGGGAAGGTGAACTGGGGTTGGCAATTTCTTTTTTTACTATGACTAGCGGCAATAGTGTGGAGGTAGCTCAACCACATTTTAGTGGAAAGGCCATAATAAATCTGCAGACAGGGCTACGATTTTAATAGAAACAAATAATGTTTCCACTACTGTGTGTTTCGGCATCTCTACTGCATGCTTACCACATCTTCAAAGAAATTTGTAACTGCAATATACAATGGTGACAATAGTCTGGAGCCGAAATGAATGGTGGTTCATAATCCTGACCACCTGTTTATTTTCTGAAACCTTAAAAATTGATGTACTCACGTGTGTCAATAACATTCTATTGTTTTTGTTGTTTGTATTTCATTATTATAATTATTATTATTCTCATACATGTGAGCTCGCACAAGAATCTGAAGGGTTTCTTTTTTCTTGCATGATTACTTTGGATGACCTCCTATAGGGGATTGATGCCACTATAGGTTTACGCCTCTCGACATAATAAATTTTTTTAGTAAAGGCAATCATACTATATTCATTTAATACTTATATATTAACTAAATTTAATAATATCAAATTTTAATTAATATAAAATAAAAATTAAATAAATTAAAATTTATTAATAAAAACTTTAATTATATATGTGTGTGTGTGTATTTAAAAAAATAACTTTTTTTAAAAAAAGGTGGGGGTTTTACCCTCCCCCCAGTTGCCACTACAACTGTGTTAGAATAACAATGTCCCAATCAACTGAGGGGGGTAGGGGTGAATCAGTTGATTCCAAACTTACTTAACTTAATTCTAATTATAACCTTATGCTCAATTGAATGTAAAACAACCATAACACCAATATTTATTTTCAAGGAAAACCATGTTAAGGGAAAAACCCTAGTGGGAATGATGCCCATAAATCAGTACTATGAGTATAGTAACCCGGTAAAGAGTTTTATCCTTATTAGGAGTTGATTATTAAAATAGTATAGTCCATGTTAAAGGTATTACAACTGGTCATAGACCAAAACACAAGAGAAGGTTACATCCACCTCCATGACTCACTATCCTAGATTTGAAGAAATATCATCATCAATACCTGAACTAGCTTCCAGTACATCCATTGCCAAGATGGTTCCAACCTTGTACCTTAATGCATAATCCTCTTTTCTACATCAATAGTCCTTCTAGACCAAAAGCTCATATAATGATCCACACACTTCACACAACAACTACAAGGAAAGACTTCCTTATATACAACTTACAAACATAATTCCCATGTCAACCATTATAGGACCTCTCCTATAAAAAAATTATCACATAGACCCATGTGAGGATACACACGACATCCTTAATAATATTACAATAATTACAAATCATGAAATAGTCGATCATAACATTAATCCATGCTTAATTATTCAAGAACACGCTACCACTTTGGGTCAGCTTCCAAATAAATCTTTGTTGGAGTACATGCCACATATGACATCACCAATCACACTAGTACTCTGTAATTACATAGTAGACTCTCTCATGTGTCCTTTGACATTCCCCAAGCTCATCAGGTTTACTTCATTTCTACATTGAAGTTATACTACAAATACTGAGACCAACTATGTGAGTTTCTGAGTCATTGGCCATGTAACCAGTCTTCACCAATTCATCTATAACTAGAGAAAATGAGAATATAACCATATGTAAACATAATAATGAATAGTAAGCATATTATTCTACACAAATCTCAGTGCGAAGGAGCTAAGTCATCATACATTGTTCGTACAATTCTTTGTACCCTATCTATCTAGTATGTCTGCAACTTTTAGATTCCCTTACTGAATTATATATTGACATCAATGAAAAAATAATGAATGTTAACATCCTAGACTACAACAATTCCAACAATCTCCCCCTTTGGCATTGATGGAAACATATGTGAAAAACCATCAACCCAAAAGTAGCATGTCACAACAACCTTCACAATATCCTCTTCAAGGCTCCCCCTAAACCAATAAGGGTTTTTCACCAATATCTCTCACCCTTTGACATCAATGTAAAAGGGTGTCATTACAAAAATCCTTGTCTGCCTACTTTGTTATGTATAACTTTTTCAAATCTTCAAGACCTTCAATCTACTAGGTGCAAGATCACCTTGATCTAATTAGATATGTTCAAGCCACTACCCCCCCCCCCCCCCCCCCCCCCACCTAAGGATTAGACTTCTATATCAAGTCCACAAATGACATATCTCTAATTGCTAATGGACTTGTACACTTACTACATCTCCTTAATTACCTTCAAGTGGGGTTCTAACCCCAAGCCTACCTCTGAGATCTTCAAAGGTATCTTTGTTCATTAGTTTGGTGAAGATGTTTGCAATCTACTCCTTTGTTCTTACATATTCAAGCTTCACCTCTTTCTCTTTCACTTCATCTCTTAGAAAATGATACTTGATTGAAATATGCTTAGTTTTTTAGTGCATTGCTAGGTTCTTTGACATATTCATTGTACTTATGTTTTTGATTAAGGTAAAAATAGGTTTTGAATGGAACCCAAAACCATTTACATTAAAGCATAAGGATATAGCATTTAAGTCTTTCAAAAAGAGATGCCTACTAGAAGAACATAAGAAGGACCCAAAATAACCCTAGAAATGACAACAAAAACAAAGAGAAACAATTTCTAGCAAAACTACTAGCAACACCCAGCTGCCAACTAGACCAAATTATTTATTTTTTATCATTTTCTCCACCTTCATCCGTAGGTCCTCCATCTTCTGGATAGCATATTTTAGGTCCTTCAGTTCCTTTGTCTTTTCAGGGATCTTCCTCTAAGTGCACCCTCTAGCTAGTTCTCATTCCAGGACCAGTATTCCCAACATCCTCGTCAATAGTAATGGTCATTTTTTTCCAACTGGCTTTTTTTCCAGATAGCTATGCAACATATTCAGGTTCATGATAGCAGTACTAAGTCCCTCATTGCTGTGATTCAGGACCTCATTTATCATGTTCCCATTGTTACTGATTTTAGCCTTAATATCTTTAACCTTGTTATCAACTATCTTATTGATTTCAGCAGCTATATCCTACTTCCAGTTTTTATTATTTATCTTATCCAAAACCTTATTCTCCAGCTTCTCCAGCTTGGTAGTCAAGGTATTCATAGTTTTTTCCATAGCCTGAAGGTGGAGCTTCATCTCTTGCATCTCCCGCTTGATCCAATCCAAATTAGTGCCCTGACCTTTAGCTTTTTTAGCCTCTTCCAGATTAGTAGCACCCATCAGGAGGTCAAACGTGTCCTCCTTATGGCTATTACCCTCCTCAATGGTAGCCTAGTCCATACCATCATCAGGTTCATTTTGTTCCTCTTCTTTTTTATTAACAATAGGGGAGTTCTGACCAGCCTCCTTTTCCTCTTCAGCCTGAGCCACCAAGAGGCCTAAGGTGTCTTGCTTTTCCTCTTTTCTAACCAAGTCCTTGCCTTCATCAAAATGGGTAAGATCTTCACCTTTTTCTTCTTCAATAGGGAACTCCTAAGCAGCTTCCTTATCATCTTTAGTAGGGGAGTCTTGGGCATCTTCTTTCTCCTCTTCATCTCCTTCCTCTTCTTTTTCTTCCTCTTGATTATCTTCTTCTTTATCTTCTTCTTCTTCCTCCTTATCATTTTCCATAATGTCGTTCATGTCCTCTTCCTACTCTTTCTCTTCAAGATTCATGTCCTCTTTTTCTTGGGCTCTCTCCTCATCATTACTAGAATCCACCTCCACATTTTCTTCTTCAGCTCTTCCTATTCCCTGAGAAAGAGGGCTATTTTCATTAGCTTCATCTTCGTTGACCATTTCTTTCTCCTTACCCCTTTTATTTATGTCCTCATCACTACTCTCAAAGATTTTTTTCTTGTTTTTCTTCCTCTTTTTGCTGGATTCAGCCTTTCTATCCACCTCTTTGGTCTCCTTTCTTTTGCCAGTGACCCTTTTAGGGATTGGGTCTGGGATAATATCCCTTTCATAGTCAGCAATGAGGATTATCAAACCCTCATGCAACATAGGGTTACTCACTTTCTTCCTATGCTCTGTAATGCTTCATTGTACTTATGTTATCATAATGTATGATAACTGTTTATCATGATTCACACCAATGTCCTTCAACATCTATTTCATCCAAACAATCTATGTGCAATTAATTGTAGTGGTGACATACTTTGATTCAGCTATTGATTGAGCTATACAATTATGCTTCTTTCTTAACAAAGAAACTAACCTTTTTACCAAGGAAAAAGGCTCCTCCACTTATGCTCTCCCTGTCATCTATATTGTCTTCCAATTCTGCATCAGTGTATGCTTCTAATGCAAATTCATTTGACCTATCATACCATAGGCCAAGATCAACTTTGCCTTTTAGGTATCTGAATATCCTCTTGAATGCAATGAGATGTGTTTCCTTTGGATCTACCTGGAATCTAGCAAAAATTCCAAGTGAACTTGCAATATCAGGTCTAGTATGTGTAAGATATTAAAGACCTCCTATCATAGATTTGTATTCTATTTGAGGTACACCTTTTGTCTCATATAAAGTAGACAACTTATTCCCTTTAACCATAGGAGTTCCAGCTATTGTATTGTCATTCATGCCAAGTTTCTTTAGTAGATCCTTAAGATACTTGGTCTTAGATATGAAAATTCCATTCTTGCTATGATTTATTTGCAACCCTAGGAATAATTTTATCTATCCTATCATATACATCTCAAATTCACTCTTCATTTCTTCTGCAAACTTTTTACTCATAGCATCATTATCTCCAAAGATAATGTCATCAACAAAGACTTATACTATCAAAATGCCTTCATAATTACATCTCAAGTATAAATTGCTATCTACATTACCTCTTTTGAAACCAAGATGTAGTAAATACATGTCTAGTCTAGCATACAAAGCTCTAGGTGCTTATTTTAGACCATGTAGTGCCTTGTTCAATCTATAAACCATTCCTTCATTACCTGGTAGAGGAAAACCATCAGGTTGCTAAATGTAAACCTCTTCTTCTAAGTCACCATTAAGAAATGTTGACTTGGCATCCATCTAATATACCTTGAAATTCTTATATGCAACATGGGATAAGAGTAACCTAATTTTCTCCAACCTCACAACTGGTGCAAAATTTTCCTCATAGTCAATTCTTCTTATTGTGAATATCCCTTTCATACCAATCTGGCTTTGTTTCTGGTAACAACACCATCTTCATTCATCTTATTTTTTAATACCCATTTTGTGCCAATAACATTCTTGTCTTTAGGTCTGGGAACCAATTCCTAAGTGTTGTTCTTCTGCATCTGATCTAATTCTTCTCATATTTCCTTGATCCTCGACTCATCTTTCCATGCTTCATCATGGGTCTTTGGTTTAACTTGTAAAATCAAACAAACTACATCTTTGATATGTGACCTTGTCTTGGTGCCTCTTCTTCTATCTCTAATGATTTGATCATGTGGATGATCCCTCACAATATATTTAGGTATCCTAGATACTTTTTTTTCTCATATAGATTCATATATGTGCCTTTATCAGTCATCAAAACTTATTAGGACTGATCCTAATCTTCTTGTTGACCTTGATCTTCTTGATTCTGATTCTGATTTTGATTATTCTAAATTAGTCTTTCTTCACACCTAAACCAATCTAGTTCATCAAGGTTGAATTCACAAGTTCTCTCTTGTACCTGAAACTTTTCATCAACTTTGACATTTTCACTTTCAATAATCTTCCTTGTTCTCAAATTATAACATCTATAAGCCTTTATTTTTGTGGAATATCCAAGGAATATACCTTCATCACTCCTTGCATCAAACTTGATCTCTATGCTATCATCCCTTTTGATATAACATTTACTACCAAAATTCTAAAATAATTAACAAAGGGAGTATGACCATACCATAATTCATAGGGTGTCTTACCAATACCATCTTTGATATGAAATATATTCATTGTATACACTATGGTGTTGAATGCCTCTCTTCAATGTATGTGTGCAACTCTTCCTTCAATTAACATAGTCCTCGCAGCATCAAGAATTGGCATGTTTCTTCTCTTAGATACACCATTCTATTGTGGTGTCCTCGGTGCATATGTCTGCCTCAGTATACCATGTTCTTCACATAAAGCATTAAATTCACCTAATGTGAATTCACCACCTCTATCTGATCTCAAGCATTTGATCCTTAAACCTCTCTCTGTTTCTACTTTTACCTTGAAAAACTTGAATTTCTCAAAAGCCTCTGATTTTTCTCTAAGAATCCTAACCACATCATCTTAGAATAATCATCAATAAAGAGTATGAAATACCTATCTCCAAAGTATGACCTAGTCTAAGTAGATCCACATAGGTCTGTATGAATTAGATCCAACTTGTTTATGGCTGAAAAAGCATTGCTATGAAAACTACCCCTTGTTTGTTTTCCAATTACATATTCTCTGCATGTTGTGTTATTTGGATTCACAATCTTGGGTAGATCTCTAATCGCATTAATGTTACTTTCCTTTACAATATTATCAAATTTTATGTGGCAAATCCTTTTGTGCCACAACCAACTATCATCAAATTTAGTAAAAAAAAACTTTCCTTAGTAGGGTTCAACTGAAAGACATTACCTTTTGTCTTTGTACTAGATATAATCATATCTCCTTTAGCACTTCTAATTATACAATGTCCATCCTTCAATTTTAAATGATAACCCTTGTCTACCAATTTACCAACACTCAATAAATTATGTTTCAAACCATCAACAAACAAAACATCATCAATATTAGTTTTACCATCCAAAGTGATAGATCCTTTTCTAGCAATCGTCTTAGGAGTATTTTCACCAAGTCTGATAAAACCACCATCATATTTCTTACAAATTTATCCTTATCCCCTGTCATGTGCTATGAGCACCCACTGTCTATGATCCAGTCATCTCTCTCTTCTCAACATGAGATACTAATACTTTAACTTCATAGATAGGTTCTTCTTCTTTGATTGCCAAAAATCCAAGTATATCATTTATATCATCATCATCATCATCATATATACCATCATTAAAATAGTAGCATTCCTTATCCTTCATGTATTTCCCATACTTAAGTTTATGCTTAGGAACCCTCATTGGACATATAGAAGAAAAATGACCAACAATATTGCAACTAAAGAATATCAAAGGTAATTTTCCTTTAAACTTACCTTGACCTTTCCTTTCTCTTCTTGTGATCATGGATAGGATCTTTTCATCCACACTATTTTCTAGCTTTTCAATTTTCTCCCACTTCTCAACATATTCTCCTAGTTCTTGATTGTATTTGCTTGTTCTACTAGAATCGACAAGACTTGATCTTGCATATCTGTCTATATGTATAGTTGCCTTGATTACAATCTCTACCTTTGATAAGGCCTCTTTAAGCTGTGTGGTCTCAAATGTTGTTAGCTTGGACACTAACATCTCTCTTGTGAAGTTCTTTATAAATGTAATGATCTCTTCTATAGCATGCACTTTTGATTTGTAAGTTGGTGCCAAAGATATTAGTATCTTTGCAATGACTTCTTCTTCAGTATAGGTTTCTCCATTACTCCTAATTCCTGTCACACATTCAGTAACCCTCTGAATAAACATTCTCACCATCTCATCTTATTTCATCTGAAGTGATTCCAGCCTTTCTCTCTAATTATATAGTTTGGATCCTTTAGTATATGTATCTCCTTTATACAATGCTATCAATATTTTCCATATATCATGTGCTCTATCCAAATCTATGATCTCAACAAATTCTCCTTCTGATAATGCACTTATCAATGCTTCTCTAGCTATCGTGTTGTACTGAAATAGTTTATTTTCTTCATCAATTATCTTAGGATCTTCCAACTCATCTTCAGCCTTGAGTATGACATCTTTCTTAGTTATTAGCCAGTAATCCAATCCCAAATAGAACAAATGTGTCTTCATCATGTCCTTCCATGCATCTAAGTTTTTTGCATCAAACTTGGGACTCTCTTTCTTGAAGTAAGACATCCTGGATTTTTTTCCTCAAGCGGCTAAGCTTTCTTTCTAAGGACCAAACTGACTCTGATACCAATTGTTAGAATAACAATGTCCCAATCAACTGAGAGGGGGGTGGGATGAATCAGTTGATTCCAAACTTAACTTAATTCCAATTATAACCTTATGTTCAATTGAATGTAAAATAACCATAACACAATAACACAAATATTTGTTTTAGAGGAAAACCTTGTCAAGGGAAAAACCTCAGTGGGAATGATGCCCACAAATTAATACTACGGGTATAGTAACCTGGTGAAGAGTTCTAGCCATGTTAAGAGATGATTATTATAATAGTATAATCCATGTTAAACTACAGACCATGTTAGGAGTCAAAAACTACATTAAAGGTATTAGAACTAGTCACATATCAAAATACAAGAGAAGGTTACACCTTTAGGACTCACTATCCTAGATTTGAAGAAATATCATCATCAATACCTGAACTGGCTTCTAGTACATCCACTGCAAGATAGTGTTAGATTAGGTGAAAAACTAATCTCCCAAGAACACCTGCATGCATAACCCTGTCACATGGAAGAAGCAAAGAACAGAAAGCAAGAAAATCATGGAGGCCAAAAATCCAGAGACATCATATGTACATTCAAAAGAAGAATATCTATTATGAACAATGCATTGAGTTAATGAAAAATACAAAGAGAGAATCCTTATAAAAGGATACTGAAACCCTAAAGGAGAAAACCCTAAAGAATAATAAGATGCCTAAGTCTAGCTTAAGTGTAGAGTATAATAGACTAATAATTAAATAAATTAATTATTAGCTATAATATGACTACTCTAATAGATAGTTCCAACCTTGTGCCTTAATACACAATCCTCAGCTCTACATCAGTAGTCCTTCCAGTCCAAAATATCACATAATGATCCACACATTTCACATAACAACAACAACAAGGAAAGACATCCTTATATACAAGTTACAAACATAATTCCTGGGTCATCCATTATAGGACCTCCCCTATAAATAAAGTATTACATAGACCCATACGAGGATACACACAATATCCTTAATAATATTACAATAATTAAAAATCATGAAATAGTTGTCCATAACATTAATCCATGCTTAATTATTCAAGAACATGCTACCACTCGGGTCAGCTTCCAAATAAATATTTGCTAGAGTACATGCCATAAATGATGTCACCAATCACACTAGTACTCTGTGATCACATAGTAGACTCTCCCATGTGTCCTCTGACATTCCCCAAGATCATAAGGTTTATTTCATTTCCACATTAAAGTTATACTGCAAATACTAAGACCTACTCTATGATTTTCCCAGTCACTAGCCCTATAACCAGTCTTCACCAATTCATCCATAACTGAAGAAAATGAGCATATAAACATATCTAAACATAACAGTGAATAGTAAACATGTTATTCTATAGAAATCTCAGCGCGCAGGAGCTAAGTCATCGTACATTGTCTGTACAATTCTTTGTACCCTATCTATCCAGTCTGTCTGCAACTTTTGGATTCCCTTATGGAAACATATGTTAACATCAATGACAAAATAATGAATACCAACATCCTAGACTGCAATAATTCCAACAAGTTGTACGCTTCTAGTCACACCAT